>JAWNOW010000275.1:0-61558 GCA_035045625.1 Drosophila formosana
TTAATCCACATTTGGCCTCTTACTTACTGAACGGTAACGATCTAAAAAGAATTACTGCTGTTGATGATCTAGGTATTCTCTTAGATCATAAACTTAAATTGCACCAAGATCGCATTGAATCTGTTCAAAAACAATTTCTCTTATTTGCTTTGCGTGGCTTGAACTGGAATGCTGAAGTGAGATTGCCGTCATAGTAGACTTCTTTTAAATAACCTACCTTCTTTAGCTAACCGTAGAATAATGCTTGGCATTTTATTTTTTTTAATCTTATTAACGGTGATATTGACTCTTGAGAGTTAATATCGCGACTAACCTTTTCCGTTCCATCTAGACTAACCCGTAGTTACATCCCGCTTGCTCTCCCCCTATGTAGATCTAATTTTGCAGTGCATGACCCTTTTAGAGTTTTATGTTATAACTATAATAGATTTTATCATGTATTTTCTAGCGCTAACACTGCTTTTAATCTTAAAATTTACTACTAACCTATTTAATTAATAATTAGACCGAATTTAGCTTATAGTAATAAATTAAAAAATTTTCATTCCACCCGTTTATTTCTTATGTCCGATCCTGAATTTCTACTTTATGTTATCCGCGTTTTTTTTTTGGATGCCCGAATCTATCCTGTCCGAACGCGAATCGTGTCGTTCGTCCTGCGACAGCGCCTCTCGGTCGGTTGGGCGGGAGGAGGGTTTATTGGGATCCGCGCGTAACAAGCATTGGCTTGGTATCGCTTGGGCCACTTGAATGTGCATACAATGTACGTCAACGTCCAACAATATGCAAAATTCACTTGCAGCTGCCCGCGCTTTGTTTGTTTAGTTGACAGTGTGACCATAACGGTGTTGTGGATTTTTACGCGCTATTTTGAAATATATACAAACAGACAAGTTTTAATATATTCGGTATATTTTTTGTTCAAATATAATTTACTCCCCATTTCTGAAGGATTTCTCCTAATCATACTGACAGGAGTCTTAACGGGTCACTGCTACATCGGCTGTATGGCTCAACGGTACTGTGGACCCCAACAGGACTTCTGTCGCAGCTGCAGGGACGAAGAGGAAACCGAGAGTATCCAGCATCTTCTCTGCGACTGCCCTGCACTTCTTAGAAAGCGGACCCAATTTCTGGGCAAGCCTTTCTTTGCGGAACTCGGCTGGAGAACATGGCGCTTTTCCTCAACTCTACTGGCTGGTTCCAGAGGCTACCGCAGCCCAACAGAACTGGCCAGTAGCACGTAGACAAAATAATATAATCTGAGCCTTTCCTCCAATATACCAACAATCCCTCCCAATCCCTTCTACTCCTACAGTTCACGCAGATCAGGCATCACAATGGACCATATAATCTCCGGGTGCTCTCGACTCCGGTCAAGCTGCCTGCTCAACCTAACCTAACCTAATCATACAGTCGAGTACTCTCGACTGTAGCTATCTCCTTATTTTTTGGGCACATTGGCAATTATTTTAACTGTCTTTCTAATACTACTCATGAAATTAATCTTTATGCTGCCTCACTTGATACTTTTTTTCTTCTGGGACTTGATAAAGTTGACCTGGACCAATTGACTCTTTCTGCAGCATTGCTTTGAGGAGAATATAAAGCCGTGAAATTTTGATTTATTCCAAACTTCGTCAAAAAGGCTTAAAATTCATTTGATTTGAATTGAGATCATTTGTCGCTTACAATGGTCTCAGGAATTCCGAATTCTGCAAAAATTCTTTGTCCAAGAAATTCTGCAATGGCTGCGGTTGTGAATTTTTTTGAGGACAAAGCCAATGGTATCGACTCAAATGGTCAAGAACAATTAATAGTCCAATATGAGCTTTTTTACTTCAAGGACCTAGTACATCTATATACAATTTCTGAAATGGTCTGCAGGATATGCTTTGATGCCCCATGGGAGGCCGCAGAGTAATGTTTTGAGCTTTTGTTTCTTTACAAATATCGCAATCACGAACATACTCCCGAGCTTGCTTGAACAGACCTGGCCAGTATATGTGTCTTCGCAATCGTTCAATAGTCTTCTGCATTCCACCGTGAGAAGCAATTACACAATCATGAGCTTGGCGAATCGCTGCTAACCATAATGGCTCCGGCACCCATAGCTTCCATACATCCGAATCCTTGACTGCATTTCCTGACGGATGTTCGGTGCTCATATCAGGAAATTTCTCGGTATTTGCAACAACTAATTCTACAACTACATATTCTTACTCAAGAAATGCTGAGGACCTATCCTTCGACGCTATAAATTTCTTCTTCACAAATTCTGGACAATGCATCTGGAACAACATGATCTTTTTCTTTTCGATGAGAAATAGTGATACTTCTTGCAGTCGAAGTATCCAACAGGCTAATCTACTGGATACATTCTGCTGCCACATCAACCACGGAGAACTTGAATGATCGGTCACTACTTCAAAGGGCTGTAATTCTAGGTTTTTTTTTTCTCCTGTATCTGACATTTGCACTAATACCGCGCCAATGCCATAATCGCTAGCATCGCAATGCAAAATAATTTTCGTGAGAAATCGGCATTTTGCAGAACAGTAGCAGTAGTTAGCAATGTTTTTAATTTTTCCATTGCTTTCTGAGCTTCTGATGATTATATAATTTTTTTTTTGTTTTCAGCACTTCAGTAATGGGACAAAGAATTTCTGCGAAATCTTTTATAAATCTTCTGTACCAATCACAAACCCCGAGGAAACCTCGAACTTGCTTTAAGTTCTTAGATGTGGGCCAAGATAGCACATAAGAAATTTTTTCAGGATCAGTGGCTACACCAGTGCTACTAATCACATATCCTAAATAGTTTACCTTAGTGACACAAAAGTGACTTTTTGAAATGTTCAAAGTAAGATTTGCTTTCTAAATTGGTCTGCTATACGAACTAAAATCGCAAGGTGAGATGAAAAATCTTTTGAAACAATAACAAGATCGTCCAGATAGCCGAAAACGCAATGACGTAGGTCTGGAGGAATTAAATCATCCATTAAACGCAACATTGTCGATGGATGATTACAGAGCCCAAAAGGCATGACCGTCAACTGGTATAATGCTCGGCCTGGGACTGTAAATGCAGTCAAAGGTTTCACTTCCGAAGTGAGCTTTATCTGCCAATATGCATCTTTAAGGTCTAACTTGGAAATTAAATTTGCTTTCGGTAGACGAGCGAAAATGCCTTCAATACTTTGCATTTATTGATCTTGATCCTCCGATAAAATTGAACTGATGACCCGGTCCTAATTAAAATTCCCGCCAGAAATCTATGCCTAATATTAATCTTTGAGCAATAGAGGGAATAATGTAAAGCTCAATAAATTTTTCTATGTCTTTGTACTTCATTTTCACTTTTAAAATTCCAGATACCTGGTGCAATTTGGCATCAGCTGTCCGCACTTGCGACAGAATTGGCTTTGAATGTGGAAATTTCCACAAATCAATTTCTGCTAAAGACAATCCGGTACAACTTATATTTGCTTCGGTATCGAGCAGTCCAAGTTTTGGGAACTCTAAAAAACGACACACTAGCTGGATTGAGTGCCCCTCTTTGCCGGTTTTCCTGCTTCTTCTTGCAGTTTTGACAATTGGGTTTATATATTTGTGGAGTCCCGCATCCATAACAAAAAATTCTTCTTTCAGCTAAACAATTTTTCCATATATGACCAGCAGTCTCGCAATTCCAGCAGACCAGCGGTGTTGACCGTTGAATAGTTGATATCTCATTTGATTCCTCACAATCAGGACTTTCTTCGGGTTGCTCTTTATCTAGAGCGTATACTCGATAAGCGCCAGGTTTCAGTTGGGAGTGCCGAGATCTACCTGCTTCCCGAAGAAAATTTTCACGCTTATGCACTAAACGGCGTAGCTCTGAAATGGAAGAGATGTGTTCAAATAGAAGCTTTTCTTTCATTTCGATCTGCAAGTTTCCTTGAATCATCTCAACAAATTCATCTTCTGACGTATAATCTGACGGATAATCTATCCATTAGATTACAAACACTTTCGTAATACGTGTCGAATGATTCTCCTGGCTTTTGTTTACGTGAATGGATTTTTTTCTCGTAAGTCAGTCACTGGTCTGCTTTCACGATATTGACTTCTAAACGATACAGAAAATTCGAGCCAGGTAAAGTTTTGGACAGTCTTGTGGTACCTCCAGAACCAACTATTTGCTATGCCTGCTAACAGCTGGTGAATATTGCGGCTTATGATTTCTAAGTCCCCGTCAAAATGTTCTCTAGTTAAACTTTGCACCCTGTACAGAAATTCTTCAACTGATAAGTCTTCGGGGCTTCCGTCAAATCTTACTCCCCATTTCTGAAGGATTTCTGCGATTTTATGTGGTACTAAATTATGGGTACCATTTCTGGATCTGCCACTTCGAGGAGTACTCGGAGTTTCTCGGTCTACCAAGTGGCAATGTGGAGCACCTAGACTTCCCGATCCTCACAACGAGGATAAAACGCGAATTTCAGTTATACGATCAAGAGATTCTATGTCTATTTCGCTGCTGCGTGAGGCGGATTCTGTATTCGCGGCCATGCCGGACGACCTCTTCTAGCAGGCGCATGGGTATGTAACCTTGACTGGACTCTCACATTAGAGGGAGTACTACCAGCCGGAGGACAATTGTCCAAATGAGACATAATCGCTTGGGTTGAAACATTTAAAGTATTTAAGGCGGCATCTTCTTCTGCCTGTGGATTAACATCCTCTAATTGTTGTGCTAATGAGCGAGTGACTGGACGAAAACCAGTTGCCACAACTCTTTGCGATGTAGTTGGTGCATTCTTTTTGGCGTTTGGTGAATGGTTGCCAACGACTTCCTTCCACTCTTTTACTTGTACTACTGCTAAGCAGCTGGGAGACTTCTTATATACTTGAATTATAGTTTTTAATCAACTTTTATGGAACACATGATTACATTTTGTAATCGCACAAGGTTGTGTATTTTGCATTACTTCGCCGCAAATACTGCAAATATTTGCTGCAGGATTACCCTGCTTTTGACTCTTATTTGACTCAAAGCTACATTTTTACGGCATGCTTTATTATTGTATTTTTATTTGTTTTTTTTTCTGTTGACTTTCTACTGGGATACATATGTCTCCCTAATAATAATATTTTCGCTTTCACTACTTATTGTTATACAATTATACGATTGGGCTATTTTAACTAGTAATGGTTTATTTTAAGCTGTCATAAATGTTCATCTTTAACTGAAAGGACTTTTACATACAATGTGACATAGTTGCATTCCAGTAAAATACCTTATAAGACAATTTCAATTCATGTTCATAAAAACAAACCTGCTCATGAAAAAGTTCTTATAATTTTCAACGCTAACAAACTGAATAATCAAACAGTACATAATTCCATTTTAGTTCTCTGAATCCTAGGAAATACTACTTTTGATGATGTTTGGTCACCAGTTTTTTGTTACATGATTCCTCGAATATGTAAAGAAATTTAAAATCTTGCTACGGTCGATATCAATCAGCAGACGCTACAATGAGTCGCTCTCCAGTAGCTTCTTTAAATTCTTTTTAGCTTGATACATCTTGATTTCATATGCACTATATCTGCCTGCAGCTGCATGATGAAAATTTTCTCACTTCCGTAGAAAATTTGGGATTTTCCAATTTTCCTACGATGTTCCGCTGCCTCACTTGATATTTTGTTCCTGAGACTGACGTTAGTTGAAATGTTGAAATGTTGACCATATCAACAGGGCACGACTAATTATATGAAATAGTTTAATAAGTCAACTGGACTTTCGACATTTTTGAATTTTCTTCAATAATTACCTTGCCGGCACGGCACGAAAAAGCATACATTATTTGGCTTTTATATATCTCAAATCTCTGCAGGATCGGTGAGATATGTGGAGATTCTTCTTTCCTCTTTTAGATTGAATTTTCAACTTTGAGTTGTTTTATAACTCTTTGGGGGTCTTGTGGGAGCGCCTACATCTGATGTGCTTGGCTATTGTGCAGAAAAGAAGGATGTATACCGGATGCAGAAGATCAGCCAACCTTCAAAGCGCTGACACATTACAGGGTTGTAATATGCGACTTACACACAGAGTCGCTCGCGGTCATTTAGCGCGTAACAATTTGAATTCAAATTGCAACGGCCGAATTGTTTGTTTTTCACTGTTTCATGTAATCACTAATACTCTTTAATTTGTTTTATTTTATATGGGGCCATTAAAGCAGCAATAGCAAAGTCTATTAACAATGCAAAGATCGCAAAACAACAACTTTAGGAGAACAAGAACCATAATACACAAATGAAAACTTTTTCGTTGGGTGATGGATTGTATTTACAACCATTCATAAAAAGGGATGGTATATCATTTAATAAAAATAATCGAAAACAAAATAGCAAGCAAAAAAACTACTAAGTGAGCTACCCAAAAGGGCATTATCTAACTTTGATATCATGCGATTTGCCTTTAAAAATATTCAACATTTTCGGGGTTTTTATATGAAAGATGAATTACCAAAAATTCCATATATCGTGAGTGTAGAATAATAAATTTTAGCAGACTCGTCATCAAAAGGAACGCATTGTGTAGCTTATTTTAAGAGAGGTTCAGTTTCATATTACTTTGATAGTTTTGGGAACTCTAATGGTGGTTGTACCATTAGAAGTAATTACATTTTTGTTACAATCCAACTTATTGGAGGGTATAGAATCAACCAGCTCCAACCAGAAGGAAAATATCATTCAGTGGCCAGAAACACTCTCAACAGCATCGGGATCTATCTTTCACATCGTCAGTAGCCATAATTTTAGCAACATAAACATCAACAAACAACAAAACCAACAACACCCACATCATGAATTGGAACACCAACAACACCAACAACTTCGACAACATCAAAAATTTCAATATTTTATGGAGGTTGATAGACAACCTTCCAATCACGATGCTAACGGAGGAAGATACATCTGAATCTCTGGTGACAGAACAGAAATTCATAGACACAAGTGGCTTCAACCTCCTGGATCCTTTAACCAACAAAATTGTAACCCAAGAGGACTTAGATGCCCTCTTAAAAGATATTGAGGAGGACCCAGATATGCGTGGGACTGTTTAATAATATAAATACATTTAAATAAAAATGAATTTTTAAGTAAAAAATGTTTATAAATATTTCCAAACAAATCAACATTTTTTAATTGGGGAGGTATTTTAGCTTGGATTATCAGAATTTTTAGAACTTCAGCTTTTATTTTTGACTTTTATTTTCAGCAATTTTTATATTTAATATATAGGTGTCTTCCCAATCGTTCAATGGTCTTCTGCATTCCGCCGTGAGAAGCAATTACACAATCATGAGCTTGGCGAATCGCTGCTAACCCTAATGGCTCCGGCACCCATAGCTTCCATACATCCAAATCCTGCACTGCATTTCCTGACGGATGCTCGGTGCGAATGTAGACATATTTGTCGTCAGTTTTCATATCAGGGAATTTCTCGGTATTTGCTTCAACTAATTCTTCGAGCTCTACATATTCTTTCTCAAAGAATGCTGAGGACTCTAAGTCAATTTCCGCACCTATCCATTCGACGCAATGAATTTCTTCTTCACAAATTCTCGACAACGCATTTGGAACAACATGATATTTTCCTTTTCGATGAAATATAGTGAACTTAAAGGCTTGCAGACGAAGTATCCAAGGGGCTAATCTACCGGATACATTCAGCTGCCGCATCAACCACAGAAGACTTGAATGATCGGTCACTACTTCAAAGGGCTGTAATTCTAGGTAACACCTGAACTTTTCAATAGCTAAAATTACGGCAAGGCACTCGCGTTCTGTCACGCTGTTGTTCTTTTGCGATTTAGATATTATTTTTGACATAAATGCCAGTGGTCTTTCTTCTACTGTATCTGACATTTGCACTAATGCCGCGCCAATGCCGTAATCGCTAGCATCGCAATTCAAAAAGAATTTTCGTGAGAAATCTGCATTTTGCAGAACAGGAGCAGTAGTTAGCAATGTTTTTAATTTTTTCATTACTTTCTGAGCTTCTGATAACTGAAAAAATGTTTTTTTTTTTCAGCACTTCAATAATGGGACACGTAATTTCTGCGAAATCTTTTATAAATCTTCTGTACCAACCACAAACCCCGAGGAAACCTCGAACTTGCTTTAAGTTCTTAGATGTGGGCCAAGATAGCACACAAGAAATTTTTTCAGGATCAGTGGCTACACCAGTGCTACTAATCACATATCCTAAATAGTTTACCTTAGTGACACAAAAGTGACTTTTTGAAATGTTCAAAGTAAGATTTGCTTTCCAAATTGGTCTGCTATACGAACTAAAATCGCAAGGTGAGATGAAAAATCTTTTGAAACAATAACAAGATCGTCCAGATAGCCGAAAACGCAATGACGTAGGTCTGAAGGAATTAAATCATCCATTAAACGCAACATTGTCGATGGATGATTACAGAGCCCAAAAGGCATTACCGTCAACTGGTATAATGCTCGGCCTGGGACTGTAAATGCAGTCAAAGGTTTCACTTCCGCAGTGAGCTTTATCTGCCAATATGCAACTTTAAGGTCTAACTTGGAAATTAAATTTGCTTTCGGTAGACGAGCGAAAATGCCTTCAATACTTTGCAAAGGATATGCGTCTTTTCGTGTAGCTTCATTTAGCTTCCGAGGTGGCTTAACCACCATGCGCATTGGAGACCTCCAAGCACTTTGTGACGGCTCGATCACCCCGAGAGTTAGCATGCTATGGACTTCTGCAAACATTAGCTATTCAACCGCACTACTTACTGGATAGTAACTGCCTTTCTTGAATGGATAATGGATACATATCTTCGTCATTATCTTCTTGATCCTCCGTTAAAATTGAACTGATGATTACCGGTGTTAATTCAAATTCCCGCCAGAAATCTATGCCTAATATTAATCTTTGAGCAATAGAGGGAATAATGTAAAGCTCAATAAAAGTTTCTATGTCTTTGTACTTAATTTTCACTTTAAAATTCCAGATACCTGGTGCAATTGACATCAGCTGTGTGCACCTGCGAAAAATCAATTTTTGCTAAAGACGATCCGATACAACTTATATTTGCTCTGGTATCAAGCAGTCCAAGTTCTGAGAACTCTAAAAACGAAACACTAGCATAACTACGACGGTCGATATTGTTCTGAAAAACAGTATATACTATCATAGATTTCTTGTTTTTTAATAATCCATCATATTTCCGCTGACGAATAGAATTTCGACGACTTTTTTTACATTGTCCACCAAATATTCTATCTCTAGCTAAATAATAATTTTTCACTCTTTCGTGATACGGGTTAAAATTATGATATACTTCAGATTGAGAAGGCTGGCGAAAATCCTCTGACTGAACCCTCCACGAGGGTGCCGGCTGGGCAATGGATACTGCATCGTCTCGGGCGACCGAGAGATGTCAGCATCACTTGCTCGCTCATGAGACCTTGCAGTTTCTAGCTAAGGGACTGGGCCCAAGCTTTTTAGATTTATTCTGGAAAGCTGAGGTTCAGGACCATGGTCAGAGGTACTTGGCAGCAAGTATAAAATGCACCATGAATCCTCGGATTCAGCATGGAGGATGTATTAGAGGCGTCAACTCGGGCTGGGATGTCAGCCCAAACGTCGGTGGGAAGTGTGACCGCAACCACCGGCGGGCACGGGCAGGAGAAATCCTCTCTGCGTGTCGCAAGTGGTCACGATGGTGGAGTGGACAAACTCCATCGACAGGAGGGTGTGGACCTGGAAACAGCTGCCACGGAGTCGGAGTCTTTGCTTACAGGCTCATCGATGACGGAGTCCGAGCTAGCGCTTGCGCTAGCGAGGATGCCGTTGGATGAGTCATCGAGCACTGATGAAGATGAAGTGACAGTAGTCCAGGGACCATCCAACAAGGAAGGTGCAAACCTCAAGCGCAAACAACGCTCAGGGTATAAGAGCTCTCTCAAGTTCCTTAAGGGACTGGAAGGCCGCAACCCAGAGTCGTTGAACGATCGTGAGAGGAAATTGCGCAAAAAGCACGTATACAACGTGCGGCGGTATTTGAGGCTCGTGGCGTGTCCGGCAACACTCAGTCCGCTGAACCGAGTATGAGTGCACGGTGCCAGGGTGACAAGGGGCTTCCCCGACGGAGGAAGTCAAACCTTCCACGTCGAAGTTGGTGGAACCAAAGAAACCCAAATCACCTTTAGAAGGAAAAAAGAGTGTACCAGGTAAGCTTGCAAAAGCCACACCTCCTGGAAAGGACAGAACGGTGAGCAAGCTACCGAAAAAGGCCAACCCACCTGTCAGTAAGAGGCAGAGGTCGGATGATTCGGCGAAGGCTTCGGAGAGCAAGCTGGTGTGTCCAGGGGCATCCTGGCCAGCTTAAGCACGAAGCCGGATCTACAGGTAGCCATCATCGACAGAAGCAACCCGGATGGGAAGCTCTCTATTGATAACTGGCTTATCCTGGAAGGGTTAATCGACCAGGGGATTGCTGATGCCATCACTCGAACGCAGAATCCGTTCGTAGCAAGGTTTGATGGCATCAACTGGTACAAGGGTGTCAAAGTCGTGGCATGTGCCAACGAGGAGTCCCTGCGATTCCTCAAAGACACACTGCTGAAGCTGGAAGCGCCGTGGCCAGGAGCCACGTCGTCCCTGTAGACCAAATTCCTGAGCGGACGATCATTAAGGTCTGGATCCCACCTCCCATTCGGGAGGATCGAACCACCCTTATATTGATCAAAAGCCAGAATGCGGACTGTCACACATCGGACTGGACGATCAAACGAGGTCTCGCCCGAGACAAAGGAAACGGCAAGGATCTCTGGATCAGCATTGTTCCGGAGTCCAAGAGCCAACTCCTTAGTAAGCAAGGCCGGCTGAAGATGGGAATGGGTTGCGTTCGGGCAATCGTTCCTGGAGGCGCTGGGCGCGAAGATGCTAGGTCGACCGGAAACAATTCGGGTAGTGCAGATTAATCTACACCACTCGAGGGTTCCTTCCACAGACCTACTACGGTGGATGGACAAGGATAGGGTGGATGTGGCTCTCATCCAAGAACCCTGGATCGTAGGTGAAAGGGTTTGTGGGTTGGGAGCTCGCGGATACCATCTCCTTGTCCCGAAAACTGTGGGTAAGTCCAGAACCTGTATCGTGGTAAGAACCGGACTTAATGTGCTCTTCTCTTCCATTTACAGCAACAGGGACTTGACGGTAGCGCTATGCGAGCGTAGGAACGGACCCAATCTTTACCTAGCCTCAGCATATCTCCCGTATGAAGAAAAGGATTCACCATCGGAAAGTATTCGAGCTCTCATTCAGCATGCGCAGAAAGAGGGCACGGATCTAATCCTTGGGTGTGATGCTAATGCCCACAATACCTTTTGGGGGAGTAAAGACACCAACAAGAGAGGGGAGTCGCTGCTTGAATTCGTGATGCTCACTTATCTTAATGTGTGTAATCGGGGTAGCCACCCCACCTTCCGCAATAAGAATCGAGCCGAGGTTATAGATTTAACTCTAGCGACCAACAGCGACTCCCTCTCTGTAGTAGACTGGCATGTATCCACGGAATGCTCCTTTTCGGATCATTACAGGATAGTGTTCGAAGTTGGATGGTCTAGAGAGGATGGTCTAGAACCCACGAAAGGCAAACTGCGTCAAATACTCAAAGCTTGTTATGGAATCTATTCCCAACCACCCAGTGGGAAGGCTAGACAACCCAGACAAGTTGGAGGAATCGACCCAGAATGTCACAGATACTCTATGTAAGGCCTTCATCAAATCCTGTCCAATCAGCCGTCCACCGAAGTCAAACCGCAACAAGTGGTGGACACCCCTACAAATCAGCAGGACCGGATGACATCAGACCGGTCATGTTACAGATGGTATGCGTACATCTATCGCGATGGCTATAAGAAATCTTCAGGGGATGTCTCCTTACAGGATACATTCCAAAAACCTGGAGAGAAGTGAGGGTGGCATTCATTCCCAAAGCAGTAAAGATAAACCACTGCTCAGCAAAAGACTATAGGCCCATAAGTCTCTCATCGTTTTTATTGAACCTTCATCTCAGAAGTAAGCTAACACCTCACACTTTTAGCAAGTCCCAACACGCCTACCTCAAAGGTAGATCAGTAGAGACGGCTTTGCACGAGGTGGTTAGCACAATTGAAGGCAGACTGCAAAGGAAGGAGTTTACGTTAGCGGCATTTTTCGACATAGAGGGTGCCTTTAACAATGTCAGGATCGAGTCTATAACGGCAGCACTTGTCAACATAGGCTCACACCCGACAATCACTCGATGGCTCAGCAACATGCTTCGCCAAAGAATGCCTCAACTATCAGGAGAAGGGCAACCAGGGGCACCCCGCAAGGGGGTGTGATATCCCCCTTGTTGTGGAACATTGTCCTTAATGACCTTCTTTTTAAACTGAAGTATAAGGGCTGCAGAGTGACTGCTTATGGGGACGACCTGGTTCTAATGGTAACTGGCAGATTCCTGCCAACAGTCAGTGAGCTACTGAACGCCACTCTGAGCGAAACTCTGGGAGGGACAGAGCTCAAGTTATCAAAGGAGGCAAAGTACCTTGGAGTAATCTTGGACTCCAAACTCTCCTGGAGGAGAAACTCGGAGGAAAGGATGAAGAAAGCGTTACCAGCCTTCTTTGTGTGCAAAAAGACCTTTGGTAAAGGATGGGGATTGCAACCGTATATCCTTCACTGGTTCTACACTGCAATTGTCAAACCTATACTAACGTACGGGGCTCTTGTATGGTGGGAGGCGGGACACACCGACTCCTATCTAAACAATCTCCGCAAAGTCCAGAGACTAGCATGCTTGGGAATAACAGGATGTATTCGTTCTACCCCCCAAGCAGCGCTGGATGTAATGTTAAATCTGGAGCCCATAGGAGTCTTCCTCAAACACGTGGCAGCAAGGAGTGCGGTCATGCTTCACGCCCAATGCCTCCTTAAGCCTGGTGCAGGTCACAACTCCATTCTACGTACAGTAGAATTGACTGTGGCTGAGAACGACTACTGGGTACCAGAACATAAGTGGGATAACTCCGATTGGCAACAGGAATCTCCTTTGAGGCAGAACGAGTTGTCAATCTACACAGACGGATCAAAGACGACAGAAGGCACTGGATCGGGGGTCTTCTCCGAAGACCTCGCAACCAAGCTTTCCTTTCATCTTCCTGACTGGTGTAGTGTGTTTCAAGCGGAGATTTACGCTGTTTGGCAAGCGACCAAGTTGATACGGAACCTGGGCGGGAGCCCGAGGAACGTGTCCATCTATGTCGACAGCCAATCAGCGATAAAAGCTCTCGCATCGAACACCATTAAGAGCAAACTAACCCGAGACACGGTAATGTCACTGAACCTATGCCAACCACACTCTATCAGACTTGTCTGTGTACTTGGGCACATGGGAGTACCAGGTAACGAGGCGGCTGATGAGTGTGCTCGGCTGGGATCAGCGTCATCAGAAACTCTCGCGGCGGACGATATAAAGAGACCTATTCAGCACGTGCTATCGGAACTTAATTGTTCCATGAGAACGGCGGCTGAGAGACACTGGGCAGCATCATCGGGCTGCGAGGTGTCAAAAGCACTCTGGCCAAGATATAGTCCCAAGCGAACAACCGAGCTCTTAAACTTTAAAAGGAACAAGATAAGTTTACTGACAGGAGTTCTAACGGGACACTGCTACATCGGCCGTATGGCTCAACGGTACGGTGGACCCCAACAGGACTTCTGTCGCAGCTGCGGGGACGAAGAGCAAACCGAGAGTATCCAGCATCGTCTCTGCGACTGCCCTGCACTTCTTAGAAAGCGGACCCAATTTCTGGGCAAGCCTTTCTTTGCGGAACTGGGCAGTCTTGAGAATATTCGGCTGGAGAACATGGCGCTTTTCCTCGACTCTACTGGCTGGTTCCAGAGGTTACCGCAGTCCAACAGAACTGGCCAGTAGCACGTAGATAAATAATATAATCAGAGCCTTTCCTCAAATTATCCCAACAATCCCTCCCAATCCCTCCTATTCCGACAGTCCACACAGATCAGGCATCACAATGGACCATATGGTCTCCGGGTGCTCTCGACTCCGGTCGAGCTGCCTGCCTAACCTAACCTTACCTAACCTCAGATTGAGAAGCTTGTTCTATTGGTCGTTATAAAATTTTAACATTTTTAAATTTTACACTAAAACTATTTCTGGGACACCCTTTCTGGATTGAGTGCCCCTCTTTGAAGGTTTTACTGCTTCTTCTTTCAGCTACACAATTTTCCCATATATGACCAGCAGTCTCGCAATTCCAGCAGACCAGCGGTGTTGAACTTTGAATAGCTGATATCTTTTTTGATTCCTCAAAATCAGCAGTTTCTTCTAGGCTTCACTTGGGACTGGCGAGATCTACCTGCTTCCCGAAGAAAATTTTAGCGCTTATGCACTTAACGGCGCAGCTATGAAATGGAGGAGATGTCTTCGAACAGAAACGTTTCTTTCATTTCGATCTGCAAGTTTCCTTGAACCATCTCAACAAATTCATCTTCTGCAAAACTGACGGATAATCTATCCAATAGTTTACAAACACTCTCGTAATACCTGTCGAATGATTCTCCTTGAACGGATTCTGATATTGACTTCCAAACGCTACAGAAACTTCGAGCCAGGTAAAGCTTTGGACACTCTTGTGGTAACTCCAGAACCAACTATTTGCCTTGCCTGCTAACAGCTGGTGAATATTGCGGATTATGATTTCTAAGTCCCCGTCGAAATGTTCTCTAGATAAGCTTTGCACCCTGTACAGAAATTCTTCAAATGATAAGCCTTCGGGGCTTCCGTCAAATCTTACTCTCCATTTCTGAAGGATGTCTGCTAAGTGGCCATGTGGTGCACCTAGGCTTCCTGTTCCTGACAACGAGGATAAAACGCGAGTAACAATTTCGCGAACAAAAGATTCTATGTCTATTTGAATATTCGCTGCTGCTTGAGGAGGATTCTGTATTCGCTACCTTGCCGGGCGACCTCTTCTAGCAGGCGCATGGGAGTGTAACCTTGATTGGACTCTCGAATTAGAAGGAGTACTACCAGCTGAAGGACAATTGTTCAAATGAGACATAATCTCTTTGGTTGAAACATTTAAGGTATTAAAGGGTGAAATTTTTTCTGTCTGTGGATCATCATCATCTAATTGTTGTGTCAATGAACGAGTGACTGGACGAAATCCAGTTGCCACAACTCTTTGCGATGTAGTTGGTGCATTCTTTTTGGCGTTTGGTGAATGGTTGCCAACGACTTCCTTCCACTCTTTTACTTGTACTACTGCTAAGCAGCTGGGACACTCCTTATGTACTTGAATTATAGTTTCCAATCAACTTTTATGGAACACATGATTACATTTTGTAATCGTACAAGGTTGTGCAGGATTACCGTGCTTTTGACTCTTATTTGACTCAAAGCTACATTTTAACGGCATGCTTTATTATTGTATTTTTATTTGTTTTTTTTTCTGTTGACTTTCTACTGGTAGTATGTTTACCCGATTTAGAGCGACATTTATGGGGTAATTAAGATGATAATTTATGGGTTTAGCTGTCAAAAAATATGTCAAGTGGTAATTAAGAGTTTTGATGAGGGTCAAAAAGTAGTGTGGGTGATTAGGGATCGTGGTGATCAAAGGGTTAGGTAAATAAATAAACAAATAAATTAGACTATTGAGGGGTGAGTGTGGTGTGATAGGTTGTGGTGATTGGAGTGTTGGATCTTGTTTGATTTTAGGATAAGTCAAGTGTATGAGAACATATGACACCGAAAACTGGTGCGGCGACCGGCGACCGGCGATCGGTGACCTTCGACAGCTGCAACAGCCGGAATCGATTGAATGTGTTGACAGATCTGGGTTGCGCGAGTTATATTTGAGTAGGCCCCGGCCACGAATAAAGAAATACAGCGTTCGATTATCAAACAGAACTTTATTGTTGAAGCAACGAAACGGTTTCAATGAGGGCTGGTTTACAACTGCCTCCTTCTGAGCTGATCGTGATCTTATATTTGCAATGTTCAGAATAAGTCTATTGGTTTCTTGTTTATGTTTACATTATGGCTACTGGTTTGGGCTGCATTGGTTTTGTTATGTTTATCAATGCTTCTATTCGTAAGTGGTGAGTGTGATGTGATATGCTTATGTTTATAAAAGAGTTCTTAATTGGTTTCACATTAGAGTGGATTGCATCGTAAGCAGAATAGTTGAATATGCTTATGTTTATAAAAGAGTTCCTAATTGGTTTTACATTAGAGTGGATTGCATGCCTGGCTTTAGTGTTAATGTTGATAGTTTATAATTGGGTACTGGGGACGGAGGCGCAGCTATCAAAGGTATAACTCCTCCACCGTTAGAGTTTGAATTCTCCTGAATTCTGTTTAAATTAATATTGATATTTTTTCTTTTTAATTTAATATACAAATAAAATACAATTACTATTGTGATTATTGATATTGCTATTGCCATTCCATAACCAATTTTCTTTTGATATTTTAACTCTGTTATTTCTTTTAAGTTTTCGAAATTTTCCAATTTAAAATGCTCAAAATTTAAAGTATTTTTATATGATTGATTTAACAATTGTGTTGGGTAAAAGTATCGATCATAAAACTCAATTTGCTCGTTTGAAAATGTTTCGGATAGAATTTTGATTTTACAATTTACAAATTGTATTAAATAGTTACCGTTTAATATTAGGTTTCTTTCGTCACAATTTTGATACAATTTTTCATTTTTACTGTTTCTGATTATTATGGTTTCTTCATCGATCTGTTCAATATTTGTTTTATTGTTAAATATAAACTTACAGTTATCGCTGAGTGTACAACTTTTGCTTAATTTTAGTTCCTTTAGGATGACATTTTCTTTGTATTCATATGTTTTGTTTTTAATTTGAGTAATTAGTGTGTTTTCTTGGTTTATCTGAATGTGCTTGGAATTTGGTATTGGCGTTATTAATTTTATATCTGCTTTTACAAAGGTTTTTGGTAATTTTATTGCCATAACAATAGCATTGTTTCTATAACTGAGGATTCCCATTCTGATAAGTTTGATTTTATAGAAGTCTATTTGGAATTTATCTATTTCTTCTTTTGTTAAAAGTTCTGGTAAAAATATGTTATTTTTTGCTGAAGCTAAATTTTCTTGTATGTAATTAATTTTTTGTTCAATGTTTTTGAGTTTTTGCATCTGATCATTAAAAAGTATTTTACTTATCATTTCTTTACTTTGATTATTCATTTTTGCTGCAAATATTTTTATAACATTTCTGTCTTGTACTATTGTGTTTGCTAGTTTGTTAATTGTGTCATTGAAATGTGTGTTGATATATATTTGTTGATTCATGTTGTTAATTAGTGCATGATTATTTTGGTCTATAATATCAAGATGTTCAATTATGTCTTCCCTATCTTCATTGTCCATGACTCCAAAGAGCCATTTGTACATTGTACCTACACCATTTAAAAGTCCTCTCTGCACTCTAGTAGACGGGGTAATTGATTTTATTTTTGCTTTAATCAGGTCTATTTCATTAATCAGTGACTCTTTATTTGTTATTTCAATGTCTCTTATATTATTTTCTATTTTATTAATAATGTTAGTAATTTGGTTAATTTCAATAATGTGTATAATAATTATAGTGTCATTAACAATTTCAGTTGATTGAATATGTACTGGTACGTATCCAGCTTCTTCCTGAATTGGATTAACATGTAATCTAGTGTGCACCATTGATAATGTCATTATTAGTATTAATAAAATATTCTGTAAGTTAAAATAAAAAAAAATGTATGTATGAGTATGTAAAAAAAATTATTATTTTTAGTAAACAAAATTATTCTTCTAGTTGTAATGGTCTCTTGATATTACAAGCATGAATATTCTCCAACTTCGCGTATCTGAAATACGGTTCGTCCTTGTGTCTAACACGTTTATAGTTTTTTATTGGTCCTTCTTCTCTTTTTTCTACGTAATTTTCCCTGTTTTGATTCAGGTTATTTATAATCTTTTCTTTGTGGTTTTTTATTAACTCATGGAGGTCCTGTGCGTTTTTCTCATTCTTTGCTTGATTAGGTGAACATTGGATTGTTGTATGGTATCTTTTATTATATGTGCCTACAGCTATTTGGATTTTTGTTTCTATTGAGGTGTCCTCTTCAATGCTATTGACAATTTCAATCAAGGTTGAGTGAAGTCGCTCTATGTCTGCATTGCCTGTATGAGCATTTGGTTTTGTTAGGTGTAATTCTATGTGTTCTTTATCCAAAAAGTGAATTATCTGTTCTGCTCTGAATTCATTGTCCATTATAATCTTTTCAGGTTTACCGAATTTTGCAAATTGTTCTATTATTATGTGTAATTTAGCTCTCCAGTTTCTATCTTTAATATTATAGGCTGCTGCAAATTTAGTGAGTTTGTCTATTATTGTCACGAATGATCTGTGTTTAATATGGAAAATGTCTATGTGAATTATTTGATTTTTGTCTTGTGGTGTTTCAGTGATTTCAAATTTAGGTTTTAGTGGGTTTCTGTCATACTTTGTTTCTCTACACTTCCTGCAGTTTGATATTACCAGATTAATATGTTCTTTTAATTTTGGAAAATAAATTTTGTCTTTTAATGAATAGAAAGTTTCGTTCATACCGCTATGAAGAGATTCTTTTGTGTGGTATAGTGCTATTTGCTTATGAAGTTGTTCTTCATTTTCTATGTCTACAGCTCTTTTGATGCATTTGGTAAATTTAATATTCTTTGTATCTTTGAATAAATTGATTATAATGCATTGTACCTTATAGTACACTGAATCTGGTACCTCTGAATATATTCCAATTTTGCCTTTACTAATGTTATTTTGTAGCTTTTGTTCTATTTCAAATGTTTCATCTGCTGGGTTGATTTCTATTATTTTTCTATTATGTGTGGTAACAATATTGTCTGTCGCCGAATATGTTACAATAATTTGTGTCTTGTACTTATTAACAATTTCTTCTTTTATGAAAAAATCTATTGGTTCATTTTCTTCTGCTGAATGCATTGTTTCTGACATTTCAAGGTTTGATTCGTCCTCATTATCTATGTTTATTAGCGGTGCTGTATCTTGTCTGCTTAAAAAGTCTGCTACTTTATTGTCTTTTCCTTTTAGGTATTGAATGTCACAATCAAATTCTTGCAATTTTAGAATCCATCTTCTGTGCTTGTCTTTTAAGTCCTTTCCTTTGTATTTTTTATTGAGAAATTTTATTGGTTGATGGTCTGTTATAATTTGAAATTTTGATCCATATAAATAATGTCTGAAGTAATCTACTGCGTAAACAATGGCTAAAAATTCTTTATCTGTTGCGCAACTTTGTCTTTCATGTTTATTTAGTGTTCTTGATACGAAGGCTACTGGTTGGCCTCCTTGTGATAAAACAGCGCCTATTGCAAAATCACTTGCATCTGTCGTTAGTGTAAATGGTTTATTAAATTCTGGGAATTTTAATATTGGATGTGAAGTTATCAATGCTTTTAAATTTTCAAATGAATCAATGTACTCGGGGTCATTTCGATTAATTGTATTTCCTTTTTGTAGGTATTTAATCATTGGATATGCAATTTTTGAGTAGTCCTTAATGAATTTTCTATAAAATCCTGTCATGCCTAGGAACCCTTTGAGCTGTTTTTCTGTTTTTGGAATTGGTATTGCTACTATATCTCGTATTTTCTTTGGATTTGGTTTAATGCCTTCTTTTGTAAGTACATGTCCTAAGAATTCCGTGTTAGTTTTCATAAATGAACATTTATCTGCCTGGATTTTCAAGTTATGTTCTTGTAATTTTTTAAATATTTTTTCTAATGAATTTTTATGTTCTTCCAATGTTGTTGAAAATATTAATATATCGTCTAAATATACGACACATATTTTGTTTATATATTCTCTGAGAATTTCATTCATTAATCTTTGAAAAGTTGCTGGTGCATTTTTTAAGCCAAATGGCATTCTTACATATTCATAAAGTCCCATTGGTGAGACAAATGCTGTTTTTTCTATGTCTTCTTCTGCCATTAAGATTTGATGATATCCTTTTGCAAGATCTAATGTACTAAAATATTGGGCTCTACCAAGTTTGTCTAGTATGGAATCCATTATGGGTAGTGGATATTTGTCTGGAACTGTCACATGATTTAGTCGTCTATAATCTACGCACAATCTGTATTTTTGTACACCTGAATTATCTATTTTTTTTCTTACAATGCATATGGGTGAACTGTATTTGCTTTTACTTTTTCTTATTATTCCGTTTTTTTCCATTTCTATGATTTGTCTTTTAATTTCTTCTTCGTATTTTGGCGAGCATCTATAAATTTTAGAGTTTATTGGTTGGTCTGTTATAGTTTTTATATTGTGTACAACTGAATTTGTATTTGTTAGTTGGTCACCGTCTTTATAGTACAACTTTTTGAATTTTTTATTTAGGGCTTTTACAATTTCGTTTTCTTCTCTATTTAATTCTGTTGTATTGAAATCTTCAATTTCACTTACTTCAAGTACACAAGTCTCTTCAGGAGTTTTGGACAAGAATGGAATTTCGACATCGTTTAACAGTTTAATTATTTTTTTATTAAAATCAATGTTTTTCACGTTTCTTTGGATGAAGTCCATACCCAATAGAAAATCATATGATTTTTCTAAGGGTAAAGCCACCCATCTTGAACGCATCTTTTCGGAATATTGAAATTCCATTGGAGCTTTGGTCATGACCAAAAAATTATTTGTTTCAAATTTTGTGTTAATAGTATGAATAGTTTTTGTATATTTTTCAATGATACTGTAAACATCTTTCTTAACTCTATTTGTGTTTACTATACTAATTGTGGATCCTGTATCAAGTAAGAATAAGAATCGACATCCCTCAATTGTTCCTTCTATTAAAATTTTTCGTTCATCCGAGGCTACTGAGTAAAAAAATCTTGCGTTGTCTCATTGGTAGTATTTGTATTGTCTTCGTCTGCTAGATTGTCTACACTCATTGCTTCTGGATAATCTTGTTTTTGAGCTGTCTCATTTTGTCTTATGTTTTGGCTTTGGTTTCTATACTGATGGTTGTTATTATTAAAATTCTGATTTTGATTGTTAGTATAATTTTGGTTTTGTCGTTGATTGTTGTAGTTTTGATATTGATTATTATTGTTATTGTGATATTGGTGACTGTTGTTTTGGTAATGATTTTGTGGGTTAGTGAATCGTCTAGTATTTTGGCTTCTTTGTGTATTATTGTTTTTAAATTTTGAATCGTTATTGTTTTCGGTATTTCGATCAGTATTTCTATTGTCTGAATTGTTGTTTTCAAAATTTCTTTTAAGTACTAATTTCTCGTTTAAATTGCCATGATTAAGACCAATAAATCTTGATATTTCATTTCTAATTTCTGGTACCGTAGTAATTGGCATTAAAGAAACTGCCAAAGAGCCTGATGCTAATGTTTTTATCCTCTGGATTAGTACACTGCTTAATATATTAACTAGGTTCTCATTGTTTTCAAAAACAGCAAAATCGGTTATTTCTTCTACAATATGTCTTACTTTAGTATCCAGATCCCGTATGTTGGTTACTCGTAGATTGGTGATTTTCCGTGTTAGTCCCATCTGGTCCATCCTGGGTCTGTAGTGGTGTCTCAGCTTCTCCTTACATTGTTCCCACGTAGTCGGGGTGTTGATGTTCAACACTGTCCGAGCCTGTCCCTGTATTTTTGTATTGAAGATCACACTGAAGACTTGGTTTGCGGTGTCTTCTCCGTATTCCTGCATCACTTGGTCCACCGATGCAATAAATCCATGTAAGGTACCTTCCTCTCCTACAAATGTTGGTAAGTATCTCGTCTCTTTTTCAATCGCATTCCTCTCTCGTGTAGTTGGGTTAATTCCGCCATTCCTTGTCTCCTGTTGAGCCATTATATGTGTCAGTGCTTGGATGCATTTTGACATTTGATTGACTTCTTCGGTAGACATTTTGTTTGTTTTTTTTTTTTTGTTTGTTTGCACACGATGTTAGTTATTTATTTGGCACTAATGTTTTTAGTATGCACTTATAACTTTATTACTCCGTAATGCTTCACAGTGTTTGTCTTGAATCACTAAATATTTTACTTTACGCTTCACGAGCTTTTTTAATAAGATATTTTTGTTGTGATTTTTGGTTCGTTAGACCCGGCTGCGCCAGTTATATTTGAGTAGGCCCCGGCCACGAATAAAGAAATACAGCGTTCGATTATCAAACAGAACTTTATTGTTGAAGCAACGAAACGGTTTCAATGAGGGCTGGTTTACAACTGCCTTCTTCTGAGCTGATCGTGATCTTATATTTGCAATGTTCAGAATAAGTCTATTGGTTTCTTGTTTATGTTTACATTATGGCTACTGGTTTGGGCTGCATTGGTTTTGTTATGTTTATCAATGCTTCTATTCGTAAGTGGTGAGTGTGATGTGATATGCTTATGTTTATAAAAGAGTTCTTAATTGGTTTCACATTAGAGTGGATTGCATCGTAAGCAGAATAGTTGAATATGCTTATGTTTATAAAAGAGTTCCTAATTGGTTTTACATTAGAGTGGATTGCATGCCTGGCTTTAGTGTTAATGTTGATAGTTTATAATTGGGTACTGGGGACGGAGGCGCAGCTATCAAAGGTATAACTCGCGAGCGCAACTGGCAACAGGGTTGGTAATTTTCGCCACCAGCATGCATTCGAACGCAATTCGAACGCAACAGGCAGGGGGCGGGCCTTTGACACGTGCAGTCGTTCGAACGCAACAGGCATCATACCAAAAAACGGGGGGCGGGCCTTTGACACGTGCAGTCGTTCGAACGAAACATGCAGCTCGTCGAATAACTGGGGACGGTGACCTCGAATAAGTTGACACCACCTGCGATCGTGTGAACAATTTTCGTTTACATATCCCAATCCCAACCCCCAGTAAAATAACGGTTTTTCTTGAAATTATTTATTATCATTTTTTATTTTCTCAAGTAGTGTATACAAATTTTGTGTGTATATTTAGAGTAATTTTATTTCGAAGTACAATGCTGAACAGCAATGCTCTAAAGTTACATTTATTTTCATAATTTTTTTGAGATTTGTATGAATGCTCAGAAAATAAATGACAAGCAGATGTGTCCAGTATACACATCGTATTTAGTCCAACAACAAGATGTAAAATGCCGCCCATGATGATTAGAAACCACCATGGTATCAGTTATTCTATTGTAAATATTTTGTATTTCTCAAGCAGTGTATACAATTTTTGTGTGTATATTTAGAGTAATTTTATTTTCAACTACAATGTTAAACAGCAATGCTCTAAAGTTACATTTATTTTCATAATTTTTTTTTAGATTTGTATGAAAGTACAGAAAATTAATGACAAGCAGATGTGTCAACTTAGTATACATATTGTCTTTAACCCAACAACCATATGCGAAACGCCGCTCATGAAGATTGGAAACCAGCGTGCTATCAGTTATTCTATTGTTAACATTTTTGTATTTCTCAAGTAATGTATACAATTTTTGTGTGTACAATTTCGTTTGGATATGACAATTTCCTATGATTTGTCATATTCCCAATAAAATAACAAAATTGGTTTATGTTTTCTTGTAATTTTATTTTTATTTTATATTCAACTACAATATTTAGAAGCCATGCTCTAAATTTACATACATTTTCATTATTTTTTGAGTTTTATATGAACGAACAGAAAAAAAATGACAAGCACATGTGTTGACTCCAGAATACACATCGTCTTTAGCCCAACAACAAGATGTGAAATGCCGCCCATGAAGATTGGAAACCACCATGGTATCAGTTAACCTATTATTTAAAAATGCCAATGATTCCTCCAAGTATTCCAAGTGTTCAGGGAAAATTCGTTCTTTAAACATTTTGATGAAATTATTTATTCTGATTATAAGTTGTTTGATCGTAATGTTCGTTGTAGTATTGTTTTTGTTATCGGTGGTTAGTTCGGTAGAAATTGACCCTGATTTGACTGATTCATTCTGATATGAGAGATTTACAACAACAATAGGAGCCTTAGACAAGAATTCTGGTGATAGAAGTGCACGAGCCTTTCGGTTGTAATAGCTCTCTTGAAATCTCACATACATATCATACAACACAGCAAACCGATTTTCACCGCGGACGTTCTCTATTTGCAGCCAATTTAATATTCCATACATGATGTGTCCCCTGCACAAGTGTAGGATTTATGTAACAATCCCAACTGCGGAATGCTAGTGGTAAGCTAGCACCACTTTTTACTACATTAAAAATTTTAATTTTGGCACTACCGCTTGTGGACAATGTGTATGATCGCCAACTGTTTTAACATAAATATCATCTGTATTTTTAGCTAGTAAGAGAATAAGTTCATGTTTACAATTTAATATGACTTTTTATTAGTCTTCTCCAAATCTCATCAACATTTTTAGTGGTACAGAATAGCTGAAATGTCCTCCAGAAGAGATGTTATCACCACCGTTCCACCCAGCATTGTGATAAAATAGATCTTCCTGTTGCCCAACAGAGAGAAAGTTCTTGAGAGTCGATGTTATTCCAGTGAACCGTGTCCTATCCAGCTCACACCCATTCAATTCGTATCTTATTTCATCCGGAAAATAGGCCATACATTATTTTTGAGCTGACCGTTAACATTAGACGTGCTACTTGCCCCTGTATTCGCATCAGTAATTTTCTCAAGTGTTCCTTCAAAGTGGAGAAAATTTTCACACGGCAGCACATACAAATCTTGGTTCTGTATTGTGATGCGAACTTTATCGTTTGTCTTGAAGTTTTGTTGATATGGGTAATAAGAGTGATATTCTTTTTTAGTGATACTCTCATCATTGAGGGGCTTATCTTGCACAAAATTTGTGGGAAAAAGTTTTCGGTTATAACTGATGTGTATATATATATGTGTATATAATATTTTCAAATTTTACTCCATTTGGACTCTCTATGAGGCTAAGCATCACATTGGTTTTTCCACAATTTGATGGACCAATAATTAAAGCTCTAATTGTGTTGGGTAGCAAGGTACTGTGACGAGGCTGTTGATTCTCCTCCCCATGCCCACCCAACATTTTTATAATATAAACACTCGTAAATCAAATGTCAAACAGGGTGGTGGTCTTGTAAACAATATAATAAATGCTCTACCCGTGGAAGTGCATTGACCTGGGTACAATTACTGTGGGCCAGGTACAAAGCTAGAGAAACGTTTAGCACGCGGTGTTCGTGGCATCAATGCTTTGGATGCAGCTTGTAGGGAACACGACATAGCATATTCAAAAAGTAAGGACTTGAGTGAGCGTCATAAAGCTGACTCGGTTTTAATTGATAGGGCCTGGGATCGTGTAAAAGCATCGAATAGTTGTTTTGGTGAGAGAGCAGCAGCGTACTTTGTAACGAACATGATGAAGGAAAAAAAAAAATTTGGTATGGGATAAAATCAGAAAAAGACGAAGAAAGTAGTAAAAACGTGTCTTACTTCAATAATCAAAAAGGCGACCAAGGAATTGAAAAAAAATAAACCGCTTTACATATTTCATGCAATAAAAGTTACACGCAAAGCAGTATCTAACTCAATGGGTTGTAGGAAAAATTTTTAATTCCACGGGTTATAATTGGTTTTTCCACAATTTGATGGACCAACAATTAAAGCTCTAGTTGTGTTGGGTAGCAACAATATAATAAACGCTCTACCCGTGGAAGTGCATTTTCCTGGGTACAATTACTGTGGACCAGGTACAAAGCTAGAGAAACGTTTAGCACGCGGTGATCGTGGCATCAATGCTTTGGATGCAGCTTGTAGGGAACACGACATAGCATATTCAAAAAGTAAGGACTTGAGTGAGCGTCATAAAGCTGACTCGGTTTTAATTGATAGGGCCTGGGATCGTGTAAAAGCATCGAATAGCAGTTTTGGTGAGAGAGCAGCAGCGTACTTTGTAACGAACATGATGAAGGAAAAAAAAAAATTTGGTATGGGATAAAATCAGAAAAAGACGAAGAAAGTAGTAAAAACGTGTCTTGCTTCAATAATCAAAAAGGCGACCAAGGAATTGAAAAAAAATAAAACGCTTGACATATTTCATGCAATAAAAGTTGCACGCAAAGCAGTATCTAACTCAATGGGTTGTAGGAAAAATGTTGTAATTCCACGGGTTATAAACCCAAGGTAGGTGGCTTCTTGCCACTTGTACCAATTTTAACAGCACTAAGCGCTGTGGGCAGTTTAGCGTCAGGCAGCGCAGCAATAGTAAAGTCTATTAACAATGCAAAGATAGCAAAACAGCAACTAGAGGAGAACAAGAGACATAATAAAAAAATGGAAACTGTTTCGTTGGGTGAGGGATTGTATTTACAACCATACAAAAAAGGGTATGGTATATCATTTAACAAAAATAATCGAAAACAAAATCGCAACCAAAAAAACTACTAAGCGAGCTACCCAAAAGGGCATTATCTACCTTTGATATCATGCGGTTTGCCTTTAAAAATATTCAACATTTTCGGGGTGTTTATATGAAAGATGAATTACCAAAAATCCCACTATATCGTGAGTGTGGAATAATAAATTTAGCAGACTCGTCATCAAAAGGAACGCATTGGGTAGCTTATTTTAAGAGAGGTTCTGTTTCATATTACTTTAACAGTTTTGGGAACTTACAACCACCATGAGAAGTAATTAAATATTTGGGAGAAAGCATTAAGTATAATTATCAACGTTTGCAACAATTCGGTACAGTTAACTGTGGACATTTGTGTCTACAATTTTTGTTGCAATCCAACTCATTGCACTGTGATGCAGCATAATTTTGCTGCACACAAAGAACCCACTGCGCGCAGACCAAAACAAAACCCAGAGGAGAGAAGGAGAGAAACAAAGGCCAAAACTAGTGAATTATCGGCTACCCGCCGATAATTTATTTATCGAGTAAATATACTAGCCGCGGTCACGTTGATCAACACTAGTTAGCCGCACTCGATATATACCAGCTACTGCTGGTGCTGGTATATATTGAATGGAAACGATGAATTATCGTTGAGCACGATCTTTTATCGAAGAAAAGGGCACACGATAAGAAAAACGAGAGAGGTGAAAATTGGAAGAGCACGTGTGGAGAGAAGAAAAATTGGAATTGGAAAACCAGGGAGACGACACCGACACGGAAACGGACAACGAGGGACAACGGGACAGAAGTGCACCGACACCCGAAGCGAGAGCAACAACAGCGCAGCCGCGCTAGTGCCGCAGAAAAACAACACAGCCCCGCCAGTGTGCCGCAACAATTTGTGAAGTGCCGCCGCAACAGCGCAGACGCGCCGCAACGGGAGTGCAGTGCCGCCGCAACAACAGCACAGCCACACCAGTGCCGCTGCAGCAACAGCGCAGCCACGCCATAGCAACAACACAGCCGTGCCAGTGCCGCCGCAACAACAGTGCCGTCGTGACAGTGCCGTCGCAGCAACAGCACAGCCACGTCCGTGCCGCCGCAACAACAGTGCCGTCGTGACAGTGCCGCCGCAGCAACAGCACAGCCACGCCCGTGCCGCAGCAAACGCACAGCTACGCCAGTGTCACCGCAGCCGTGCCACGGCCACAGCAACAACAGCACAGCCACGCCAGTGCTGCCGCAACAACGGTACAGCTACACCAGTGCCCCAGCAGCAGCAGCGCAGCCGCGTCCGTGCCACAGCAACAACAGCACAGCCGCGCCCGTGCCGCAGCAGCGACAGCGCAGCCGCGCGCGTGCCGCAACAACAGCACAGCTACACCAGTGCTGCCGCAGCCAGACAAGTGCAGCCAACAGCAGCCTGCCAGCAGAGGTGCCACAGCAAAACACACAAACAGCGCCATCTGGGACAGGAGCCGCCACAGAAATAGCAGGCCCAGCCCAGCAGTGACGACCGGTGCCAGCAACGCAGCCGTGACCAGGGACGAAGACACGAGGCCCCGGTAAGCGCGACAGTAGTAAAAACTAACCTAGCTATTCGTTCTTTCTAAATGAAATGTCTTAGTAAATCTGTTTTATTGTTGTGTGGTTAAGGGGGGAAGGGGCAGGGCTAGCGGAGTGAGGTTAAGGTCGGCTTGGCGCGGGTTCACAGTCTCACGACGAGGTGTCAGCGGGTCTTACCCCTCCACCTCTGACAAATTCTTCTGATTTTAGGATAAGTCAAGTGTATGAGGACATATGACACCGAAAACTGGTGCGGCGACCGGCGACCGGCGATCGGTGACCTTCGACAGCTGCAACAGCCAGAATCGATTGAATGTGTTGACAGATCTGGGTTGCGCGAGCGCAACTGGCAACAGGGTTGGTGATTTTCGCCACCAGCATGCATTCGAACGCAATTCGAACGCAACAGGCAGGGGGCGGGCCTTTGACACGTGCAGTCGTTCGAACGCAACAGGCATCATACCGAAAAACGGGGGGCGGGCCTTTGACACGTGCAGTCGTTCGAACGAAACATGCAGCTCGTCGAATAACTGGGGACGGTGACCTCGAATAAGTTGACACCACCTGCGATCGTGTGAACAATTTTCGTTTACATATCCCAATCCCAACCCCCAGTAAAATAACGGTTTTTCTTGAAATTATTTATTATCATTTTTTATTTTCTCAAGTAGTGTATACAAATTTTGTGTGTATATTTAGAGTAATTTTATTTCGAAGTACAATGCTGAACAGCAATGCTCTAAAGTTACATTTATTTTCATAATTTTTTTGAGATTTGTATGAATGCACAGAAAATAAATGACAAGCAGATGTGTCGACTCCAGTATACACATCGTATTTAGTCCAACAACAAGATGTAAAATGCCGCCCATGATGATTAGAAACCACCATGGTATCAGTTATTCTATTGTAAATATTTTGTATTTCTCAAGCAGTGTATACAATTTTTGTGTGTATATTTAGAGTAATTTTATTTTCAACTACAATGTTAAACAGCAATGCTCTAAAGTTACATTTATTTTCATAATTTTTTTTGAGATTTGTATGAATGTACAGAAAATTAATGACAAGCAGATGTGTCAACTTAGTATACATATTGTCTTTAACCCAACAACCATATGCGAAACGCCGCTCATGAAGATTGGAAACCAGCGTGCTATCAGTTATTCTATTGTTAACATTTTTGTATTTCTCAAGTAATGTATACAATTTTTGTGTGTACAATTTCGTTTGGATATGACAATTTCCTATGATTTGTCATATTCCCAATAAAATAACAAAATTGGTTTATGTTTTCTTGTAATTTTATTTTTATTTTATATTCAACTACAATATTTAGAAGCCATGCTCTAAATTTACATACATTTTCCTTATTTTTTGAGTTTTATATGAACGAACAGAAAAGATATGACAAGCACATGTGTTGACTCCAGAATACACATCGTCTTTAGCCCAACAACAAGATGTGAAATGCCGCCCATGAAGATTGGAAACCACCATGGTATCAGTTAGTCTATTATTAAAAAATGCCAATGATTCCTCCAAGTATTCCAAGTGTTCAGGGAAAATTCGTTCTTTAAACATTTTGATGAAATTATTTATTCTGATTATAAGTTGTTTGATCGTAATGTTCGTTGTAGTATTGTTTTTGTTATCGGTGGTTAGTTCGGTAGAAATTGACCCTGATTTGACTGATTCATTCTGATATGAGAGATTTACAACAACAATAGGAGCCTTAGACAAGAATTCTGGTGATAGAAGTGCACGAGCCTTTCGGTTGTAATAGCTCTCTTGAAATCTCACATACATATCATACAACACAGCAAACCGATTTTCACCGCGGACGTTCTCTATTTGCAGCCAATTTAATATTCCATACATGATGTGTCCCCTGCACAAGTGTAGGATTTATGTAACAATCCCAACTGCGGAATGCTAGTGGTAAGCTAGCACCACTTTTTACTACATTAAACATTTTAATTTTGGCACTACCGCTTGTGGACAATGTGTATGATCGCCAACTGTTTTAACATAAATATCATCTGTATTTTTAGCTAGTAAGAGAATAAGTTCATGTTTACAATTTAATATGACTTTTTATTAGTCTTCTCCAAATCTCATCAACATTTTTAGTGGTACAGAATAGCTGAAATGTCCTCCAGAAGAGATGTTATCACCACCGTTCCACCCAGCATTGTGATAAAATAGATCTTCCTGTTGCCCAACAGAGAGAAAGTTCTTGAGAGTCGATGTTATTCCAGTGAACCGTGTCCTATCCAGCTCACACCCATTCAATTCGTATCTTATTTCATCCGGAAAATAGGCCATACAATTATTTTTGAGCTGACCGTTAACATTAGACGTGCTACTTGCCCCTGTATTCGCATCAGTAATTTTCTCAAGTGTTCCTTCAAAGTGGAGAAAATTTTCACACGGCAGCACATACAAATCTTGGTTCTGTATTGTGATGCGAACTTTATCGTTTGTTTTGAAGTTTTGTTGATATGGGTAATAAGAGTGATATTCTTTTTTAGTGATACTCTCATCATTGAGGGGCTTATCTTGCACAAAAAAAATCTCATTCATTTGAAAGTTTGTTTTTGAACTTTATTGAATATTAAATCCTAATGATTTTAAAATACATTTATTTTTTAAGGATAGTGCAGATCGTTGATTTGGTGCTTCTTTAAATATTGATGATGATGATGATGATTATGATGATGATGATTATGATGATGATGACGATGATGCTTTCACGTCAGCTTTACATTTACTAATGGGGGGTATGGAGTGACGTGCTCGCTTTTTATTATAAATAATCATTTTGTAGGCCGCAAGTGTAGCCGAATTGATACAGTTTCACCACGCAAGTTGACTAAATCTCCCTTCTGATCAGTTATCCGTACTTCGAGTGTGCTTATTTCTTCGCTGTTGACAGGTAAATAAATCAGATTTCGTGGTGTAATGTTCATTTTATATCCTGGTGGGACATTAATTCCAAATTCATGAAGCACATGATTTGATCTATTACCCACATATGAGCCACTAATAATGTTACATTCCAACCTAATTGTATTTATTTTTAAAAAATATTTACTGGATTATCTGAGATGTAAATTTCAGACTGGTGTGCTCTGAAAATACGTTTATTAAATCCAAGTAGCTGTCCAATAGTTCGTTCACGATAAAAAAATACCACTTCATGTCTAATTCAAACTTGCACTTCGAGTGTGTTGTTATGACTTTGAATTTTTAGGGTATCATGAAGACCATACACTTTTAGCTCATTCAAAATATATTTTGTGATGTCATCGAGTTCATACGAGCCTACTGGTATTTTTATGACTTTATCCCCAATGTGAAATAAATTGTTTACTTTTGGTATAGAATTGTACGTATAAAAGTCAATGAGAGCACACTCATAATTGCGTGTTAGTTCAATTTGTGGGAAAAAGTTTTCGGTTATAACTGATGTGTATATATATATGTGTATATAATATTTTCAAATTTTACTCCATTTGGACTCTCTATGAGGCTAAGCATCACATTGGTTTTTCCACAATTTGATGGACCAATAATTAAAGCTCTAATTGTGTTGGGTAGCAAGGTACTGTGACGAGGCTGTTGATTCTCCTCCCCATGCCCACCCAACATTTTTATAATATAAACACTCGTAAATCAAATGTCAAACAGGGTGGTGGTCTTGTAAACAATATAATAAATGCTCTACCCGTGGAAGTGCATTTTCCTGGGTACAATTACTGTGGACCAGGTACAAAGCTAGAGAAACGTTTAGCACGCGGTGATCGTGGCATCAATGCTTTGGATGCAGCTTGTAGGGAACACGACATAGCATATTCAAAAAGTAAGGACTTGAGTGAGCGTAATAAAGCTGACTCGGTTTTAATTGATAGGGCCTGGGATCGTGTAAAAGCATCGAATAGCAGTTTTGGTGAGAGAGCAGCAGCGTACTTTGTAACGAACATGATGAAGGAAAAAAAAAAATTTGGTATGGGATAAAATCAGAAAAAGACGAAGAAAGTAGTAAAAACGTGTCTTGCTTCAATAATCAAAAAGGCGACCAAGGAATTGAAAAAAAATAAAACGCTTGACATATTTCATGCAATAAAAGTTGCACGCAAAGCAGTATCTAACTCAATGGGTTGTAGGAAAAATGTTGTAATTCCACGGGTTATAAACCCAAGGTAGGTGGCTTCTTGCCACTTGTACCAATTTTAACAGCACTAAGCGCTGTGGGCAGTTTAGCGTCAGGCAGCGCAGCAATAGTAAAGTCTATTAACAATGCAAAGATAGCAAAACAGCAACTAGAGGAGAACAAGAGACATAATAAAAAAATTGAAACTGTTTCGTTGGGTGAGGGATTGTATTTACAACCATACAAATATTTGGGAGAAAGCATTAAGTATAATTATCAACGTTTGCAACAATTCGGTACAGTTAACTGTGGACATTTGTGTCTACAATTTTTGTTGCAATCCAACTCATTGCACTGTGATGCAGCATAATTTTGCTGCACACAAAGAACCCACTGCGCGCCGACCAAAACAAAACCCAGAGGAGAGAAGGAGAGAAACAAAGGCCAAAACTAGTGAATTATCGGCTACCCGCCGATAATTTATTTATCGAGTAAATATACTAGCCGCGGTCACGTTGATCAACACTAGTTAGCCGCACTCGATATATACCAGCTACTGCTGGTGCTGGTATATATTGAATGGAAACGATGAATTATCGTTGAGCACGATCTTTTATCGAAGAAAAGGGCACACGACAAGAAAAACGAGAGAGGTGAAAATTGGAAGAGCACGTGTGGAGAGAAGAAAAATTGGAATTGGAAAACCAGGGAGACGACACCGACACGAAAACGGACAACGAGGGACAACGGGACAGAAGTGCACCGACACCCGAAGCGAGAGCAACAACAGCGCAGCCGCGCTAGTGCCGCAGAAAAACAACACAGCCGCGCCAGTGTGCCGCAACAATTTGTGAAGTGCCGCCGCAACAGCGCAGACGCGCCGCAACGGGAGTGCAGTGCCGCCGCAACAACAGCACAGCCACACCAGTGCCGCTGCAGCAACAGCGCAGCCACGCCAGTGCCGTAGCAACAACACAGCCGTGCCAGTGCCGCCGCAACAACAGTGCCGTCGTGACAGTGCCGTCGCAGCAACAGCACAGCCACGCCCGTGCCGCCGCAACAACAGTGCCGTCGTGACAGTGCCGCCGCAGCAACAGCACAGCCACGCCCGTGCCGCAGCAAACGCACAGCTACGCCAGTGTCACCGCAGCCGTGCCACGGCCACAGCAACAACAGCACAGCCACGCCAGTGCTGCCGCAACAACGGTACAGCTACACCAGTGCCCCAGCAGCAGCAGCGCAGCCGCGTCCGTGCCACAGCAACAACAGCACAGCCGCGCCCGTGCCGCAGCAGCGACAGCGCAGCCGCGCGCGTGCCGCAACAACAGCACAGCTACACCAGTGCTGCCGCAGCCAGACAAGTGCAGCCAACAGCAGCCTGCCAGCAGAGGTGCCACAGCAAAACACACAGCAACAGCGCCATCTGGGACAGGAGCCGCCACAGAAATAGCAGGCCCAGCCCAGCAGTGACGACCGGTGCCAGCAACGCAGCCGTGACCAGGGACGAAGACACGAGGCCCCGGTAAGCGCGACAGTAGTAAAAACTAACCTAGCTATTCGTTCTTTCTAAATGAAATGTCTTAGTAAATCTGTTTTATTGTTGGGTGGTTAAGGGGGAAGGGGCAGGGCTAGCGGTGTGAGGTTAAGGTCGGCTTGGCGCGGGTTCACAGTCTCACGACGAGGTGTCAGCGGGTCTTACCCCTCCACCTCTGACAAATTCTTCTGATTTTAGGATAAGTCAAGTGTATGAGGACATATGACACCGAAAACTGGTGCGGCGACCGGCGACCGGCGATCGGTGACCTTCGACAGCTGCAACAGCCAGAATCGATTGAATGTGTTGACAGATCTGGGTTGCGCGAGCGCAACTGGCAACAGGGTTGGTGATTTTCGCCACCAGCATGCATTCGAACGCAATTCGAACGCAACAGGCAGGGGGCGGGCCTTTGACACGTGCAGTCGTTCGAACGCAACAGGCATCATACCGAAAAACGGGGGGCGGGCCTTTGACACGTGCAGTCGTTCGAACGAAACATGCAGCTCGTCGAATAACTGGGGACGGTGACCTCGAATAAGTTGACACCACCTGCGATCGTGTGAACAATTTTCGTTTACATATCCCAATCCCAACCCCCAGTAAAATAACGGTTTTTCTTGAAATTATTTATTATCATTTTTTATTTTCTCAAGTAGTGTATACAAATTTTGTGTGTATATTTAGAGTAATTTTATTTCGAAGTACAATGCTGAACAGCAATGCTCTAAAGTTACATTTATTTTCATAATTTTTTTGAGATTTGTATGAATGCACAGAAAATAAATGACAAGCAGATGTGTCGACTCCAGTATACACATCGTATTTAGTCCAACAACAAGATGTAAAATGCCGCCCATGATGATTAGAAACCACCATGGTATCAGTTATTCTATTGTAAATATTTTGTATTTCTCAAGCAGTGTATACAATTTTTGTGTGTATATTTAGAGTAATTTTATTTTCAACTACAATGTTAAACAGCAATGCTCTAAAGTTACATTTATTTTCATAATTTTTTTTGAGATTTGTATGAATGTACAGAAAATTAATGACAAGCAGATGTGTCAACTTAGTATACATATTGTCTTTAACCCAACAACCATATGCGAAACGCCGCTCATGAAGATTGGAAACCAGCGTGCTATCAGTTATTCTATTGTTAACATTTTTGTATTTCTCAAGTAATGTATACAATTTTTGTGTGTACAATTTCGTTTGGATATGACAATTTCCTATGATTTGTCATATTCCCAATAAAATAACAAAATTGGTTTATGTTTTCTTGTAATTTTATTTTTATTTTATATTCAACTACAATATTTAGAAGCCATGCTCTAAATTTACATACATTTTCCTTATTTTTTGAGTTTTATATGAACGAACAGAAAAGATATGACAAGCACATGTGTTGACTCCAGAATACACATCGTCTTTAGCCCAACAACAAGATGTGAAATGCCGCCCATGAAGATTGGAAACCACCATGGTATCAGTTAGTCTATTATTAAAAAATGCCAATGATTCCTCCAAGTATTCCAAGTGTTCAGGGAAAATTCGTTCTTTAAACATTTTGATGAAATTATTTATTCTGATTATAAGTTGTTTGATCGTAATGTTCGTTGTAGTATTGTTTTTGTTATCGGTGGTTAGTTCGGTAGAAATTGACCCTGATTTGACTGATTCATTCTGATATGAGAGATTTACAACAACAATAGGAGCCTTAGACAAGAATTCTGGTGATAGAAGTGCACGAGCCTTTCGGTTGTAATAGCTCTCTTGAAATCTCACATACATATCATACAACACAGCAAACCGATTTTCACCGCGGACGTTCTCTATTTGCAGCCAATTTAATATTCCATACATGATGTGTCCCCTGCACAAGTGTAGGATTTATGTAACAATCCCAACTGCGGAATGCTAGTGGTAAGCTAGCACCACTTTTTACTACATTAAACATTTTAATTTTGGCACTACCGCTTGTGGACAATGTGTATGATCGCCAACTGTTTTAACATAAATATCATCTGTATTTTTAGCTAGTAAGAGAATAAGTTCATGTTTACAATTTAATATGACTTTTTATTAGTCTTCTCCAAATCTCATCAACATTTTTAGTGGTACAGAATAGCTGAAATGTCCTCCAGAAGAGATGTTATCACCACCGTTCCACCCAGCATTGTGATAAAATAGATCTTCCTGTTGCCCAACAGAGAGAAAGTTCTTGAGAGTCGATGTTATTCCAGTGAACCGTGTCCTATCCAGCTCACACCCATTCAATTCGTATCTTATTTCATCCGGAAAATAGGCCATACAATTATTTTTGAGCTGACCGTTAACATTAGACGTGCTACTTGCCCCTGTATTCGCATCAGTAATTTTCTCAAGTGTTCCTTCAAAGTGGAGAAAATTTTCACACGGCAGCACATACAAATCTTGGTTCTGTATTGTGATGCGAACTTTATCGTTTGTTTTGAAGTTTTGTTGATATGGGTAATAAGAGTGATATTCTTTTTTAGTGATACTCTCATCATTGAGGGGCTTATCTTGCACAAAAAAAATCTCATTCATTTAAGAGTTTGTTTTTGAACTTTATTGAATATTAAATCCTAATGATTTTAAAATACATTTATTTTTTAAGGATAGTGCAGATCGTTGATTTGGTGCTTCTTTAAATATTGATGATGATGATGATGATAATGATGATGATGATTATGATGATGATGACGATGATGCTTTCACGTCAGCTTTACATTTACTAATGGGGGGTATGGAGTGACGTGCTCGCTTTTTATTATAAATAATCATTTTGTAGGCCGCAAGTGTAGCCGAATTGATACAGTTTCACCACGCAAGTTGACTAAATCTCCCTTCTGATCAGTTATCCGTACTTCGAGTGTGCTTATTTCTTCGCTGTTGACAGGTAAATAAATCAGATTTCGTGGTGTAATGTTCATTTTATATCCTGGAGGGACATTAATTCCAAATTCATGAAGCACATGATTTGATCTATTACCCACATATGAGCCACTAATAATGTTACATTCCAACCTAATTGTATTTATTTTTAAAAAATATTTACTGGATTATCTGAGATGTAAATTTCAGACTGGTGTGCTCTGAAAATACGTTTATTAAATCCAAGTAGCTGTCCAATAGTTCGTTCACGATAAAAAAATACCACTTCATGTCTAATTCAAACTTGCACTTCGAGTGTGTTGTTATGACTTTGAATTTTTAGGGTATCATGAAGACCATACACTTTTAGCTCATTCAAAATATATTTTGTGATGTCATCGAGTTCATACGAGCCTACTGGTATTTTTATGACTTTATCCCCAATGTGAAATAAATTGTTTACTTTTGGTATAGAATTGTACGTATAAAAGTCAATGAGAGCACACTCATAATTGCGTGTTAGTTCAATTTGTGGGAAAAAGTTTTCGGTTATAACTGATGTGTATATATATATGTGTATATAATATTTTCAAATTTTACTCCATTTGGACTCTCTATGAGGCTAAGCATCACATTGGTTTTTCCACAATTTGATGGACCAATAATTAAAGCTCTAATTGTGTTGGGTAGCAAGGTACTGTGACGAAGCTGTTGATTCTCCTCCCCATGCCCACCCAACATTTTTATAATATAAACACTCGTAAATCAAATGTCAAACAGGGTGGTGGTCTTGTAAACAATATAATAAATGCTCTACCCGTGGAAGTGCATTTTCCTGGGTACAATTACTGTGGACCAGGTACAAAGCTAGAGAAACGTTTAGCACGCGGAGATCGTGGCATCAATGCTTTGGATGCAGCTTGTAGGGAACACGACATAGCATATTCAAAAAGTAAGGACTTGAGTGAGCGTCATAAAGCTGACTCGGTTTTAATTGATAGGGCCTGGGATCGTGTAAAAGCATCGAATAGCAGTTTTGGTGAGAGAGCAGCAGCGTACTTTGTAACGAACATGATGAAGGAAAAAAAAAAATTTGGTATGGGATAAAATCAGAAAAAGACGAAGAAAGTAGTAAAAACGTGTCTTGCTTCAATAATCAAAAAGGCGACCAAGGAATTGAAAAAAAATAAAACGCTTGACATATTTCATGCAATAAAAGTTGCACGCAAAGCAGTATCTAACTCAATGGGTTGTAGGAAAAATGTTGTAATTCCACGGGTTATAAACCCAAGATAGGTGGCTTCTTGCCACTTGTACCAATTTTAACAGCACTAAGCGCTGTGGGCAGTTTAGCGTCAGGCAGCGCAGCAATAGTAAAGTCTATTAACAATGCAAAGATAGCAAAACAGCAACTAGAGGAGAACAAGAGACATAATAAAAAAATTGAAACTGTTTCGTTGGGTGAGGGATTGTATTTACAACCATACAAATATTTGGGAGAAAGCATTAAGTATAATTATCAACGTTTGCAACAATTCGGTACAGTTAACTGTGGACATTTGTGTCTACAATTTTTGTTGCAATCCAACTCATTGCACTGTGATGCAGCATAATTTTGCTGCACACAAAGAACCCACTGCGCGCCGACCAAAACAAAACCCAGAGGAGAGAAGGAGAGAAACAAAGGCCAAACTAGTGAATTATCGGCTACCCGCCGATAATTTATTTATCGAGTAAATATACTAGCCGCGGTCACGTTGATCAACACTAGTTAGCCGCACTCGATATATACCAGCTACTGCTGGTGCTGGTATATATTGAATGGAAACGATGAATTATCGTTGAGCACGATCTTTTATCGAAGAAAAGGGCACACGACAAGAAAAACGAGAGAGGTGAAAATTGGAAGAGCACGTGTGGAGAGAAGAAAAATTGGAATTGGAAAACCAGGGAGACGACACCGACACGGAAACGGACAACGAGGGACAACGGGACAGAAGTGCACCGACACCCGAAGCGAGAGCAACAACAGCGCAGCCGCGCTAGTGCCGCAGAAAAACAACACAGCCGCGCCAGTGTGCCGCAACAATTTGTGAAGTGCCGCCGCAACAGCGCAGACGCGCCGCAACGGGAGTGCAGTGCCGCCGCAACAACAGCACAGCCACACCAGTGCCGCTGCAGCAACAGCGCAGCCACGCCAGTGCCGTAGCAACAACACAGCCGTGCCAGTGCCGCCGCAACAACAGTGCCGTCGTGACAGTGCCGTCGCAGCAACAGCACAGCCACGTCCGTGCCGCCGCAACAACAGTGCCGTCGTGACAGTGCCGCCGCAGCAACAACACAGCCACGCCCGTGCCGCAGCAAACGCACAGCTACGCCAGTGTCACCGCAGCCGTGCCACGGCCACAGCAACAACAGCACAGCCACGCCAGTGCTGCCGCAACAACGGTACAGCTACACCAGTGCCCCAGCAGCAGCAGCGCAGCCGCGTCCGTGCCACAGCAACAACAGCACAGCCGCGCCCGTGCAGCAGCAGCGCTAGCGCAGCCGCGCGCGTGCCGCAACAACAGCACAGCTACACCAGTGCTGCCGCAGCCAGACAAGTGCAGCCAACAGCAGCCTGCCAGCAGAGGTGCCACAGCAAAACACACAGCAACAGCGCCATCTGGGACAGGAGCCGCCACAGAAATAGCAGGCCCAGCCCAGCAGTGACGACCGGTGCCAGCAACGCAGCCGTGACCAGGGACGAAGACACGAGGCCCCGGTAAGCGCGACAGTAGTATAAACTAACCTAGCTATTCGTTCTTTCTAAATGAAATGTCTTAGTAAATCTGTTTTATTGTTGGGTGGTTAAGGGGGAAGGGGCAGGGCTAGCGGAGTGAGGTTAAGGTCGGCTTGGCGCGGGTTCACAGTCTCACGACGAGGTGTCAGCGGGTCTTACCCCTCCACCTCTGACAAATTCTTCTGATTTTAGGATAAGTCAAGTGTATGAGGACATATGACACCGAAAACTGGTGCGGCGACCGGCGACCGGCGATCGGTGACCTTCGACAGCTGCAACAGCCGGAATCGATTGAATGTGTTGACAGATCTGGGTTGCGCGAGCGCAACTGGCAACAGGGTTGGTGATTTTCGCCACCAGCATGCATTCGAACGCAATTCGAACGCAACAGGCAGGGGGCGGGCCTTTGACACGTGCAGTCGTTCGAACGCAACAGGCATCATACCGAAAAACGGGGGGCGGGCCTTTGACACGTGCAGTCGTTCGAACGAAACATGCAGCTCGTCGAATAACTGGGGTCGGTGACCTCGAATAAGTTGACACCACCTGCGATCGTGTGAACAATTTTCGTTTACATATCCCAATCCCAACCCCCAGTAAAATAACGGTTTTTCTTGAAATTATTTATTATCATTTTTTATTTTCTCAAGTAGTGTATACAAATTTTGTGTGTATATTTAGAGTAATTTTATTTCGAAGTACAATGCTGAACAGCAATGCTCTAAAGTTACATTTATTTTCATAATTTTTTTGAGATTTGTATGAATGCACAGAAAATAAATGACAAGCAGATGTGTCGACTCCAGTATACACATCGTATTTAGTCCAACAACAAGATGTAAAATGCCGCCCATGATGATTAGAAACCACCATGGTATCAGTTATTCTATTGTAAATATTTTGTATTTCTCAAGCAGTGTATACAATTTTTGTGTGTATATTTAGAGTAATTTTATTTTCAACTACAATGTTAAACAGCAATGCTCTAAAGTTACATTTATTTTCATAATTTTTTTTGAGATTTGTATGAATGTACAGAAAATTAATGACAAGCAGATGTGTCAACTTAGTATACATATTGTCTTTAACCCAACAACCATATGCGAAACGCCGCTCATGAAGATTGGAAACCAGCGTGCTATCAGTTATTCTATTGTTAACATTTTTGTATTTCTCAAGTAATGTATACAATTTTTGTGTGTACAATTTCGTTTGGATATGACAATTTCCTATGATTTGTCATATTCCCAATAAAATAACAAAATTGGTTTATGTTTTCTTGTAATTTTATTTTTATTTTATATTCAACTACAATATTTAGAAGCCATGCTCTAAATTTACATACATTTTCCTTATTTTTTGAGTTTTATTTGAACGAACAGAAAAGAAATGACAAGCACATGTGTTGACTCCAGAATACACATCGTCTTTAGCCCAACAACAAGATGTGAAATGCCGCCCATGAAGATTGGAAACCACCATGGTATCAGTTAGTCTATTATTAAAAAATGCCAATGATTCCTCCAAGTATTCCAAGTGTTCAGGGAAAATTCGTTCTTTAAACATTTTGATGAAATTATTTATTCTGATTATAAGTTGTTTGATCGTAACGTTCGTTGTAGTATTGTTTTTGTTATCGGTGGTTAGTTCGGTAGAAATTGACCCTGATTTGACTGATTCATTCTGATATGAGAGATTTACAACAACAATAGGAGCCTTAGACAAGAATTCTGGTGATAGAAGTGCACGAGCCTTTCGGTTGTAATAGCTCTCTTGAAATCTCACATACATATCATACAACACAGCAAACCGATTTTCACCGCGGACGTTCTCTATTTGCAGCCAATTTAATATTCCATACATGATGTGTCCCCTGCACAAGTGTAGGATTTATGTAACAATCCCAACTGCGGAATGCTAGTGGTAAGCTAGCACCACTTTTTACTACATTAAACATTTTAATTTTGGCACTACCGCTTGTGGACAATGTGTATGATCGCCAACTGTTTTAACATAAATATCATCTGTATTTTTAGCTAGTAAGAGAATAAGTTCATGTTTACAATTTAATATGACTTTTTATTAGTCTTCTCCAAATCTCATCAACATTTTTAGTGGTACAGAATAGCTGAAATGTCCTCCAGAAGAGATGTTATCACCACCGTTCCACCCAGCATTGTGATAAAATAGATCTTCCTGTTGCCCAACAGAGAGAAAGCTCTTGAGAGTCGATGTTATTCCAGTGAACCGTGTCCTATCCAGCTCACACCCATTCAATTCGTATCTTATTTCATCCGGAAAATAGGCCATACAATTATTTTTGAGCTGACCGTTAACATTAGACGTGCTGCTTGCCCCTGTATTCGCATCAGTAATTTTCTCAAGTGTTCCTTCAAAGTGGAGAAAATTTTCACACGGCAGCACATACAAATCTTGGTTCTGTATTGTGATGCGAACTTTATCGTTTGTCTTGAAGTTTTGTTGATATGGGTAATAAGAGTGATATTCTTTTTTAGTGATACTCTCATCATTGAGGGGCTTATCTTGCACAAAAAAAATCTCATTCATTTGAAAGTTTGTTTTTGAACTTTATTGAATATTAAATCCTAATGATTTTAAAATACATTTATTTTTTAAGGATAGTGCAGATCGTTGATTTGGTGCTTCTTTAAATATTGATGATGATGATGATGATAATGATGATGATGATTATGATGATGATGACGATGATGCTTTCACGTCAGCTTTACATTTACTAATGGGGGGTATGGAGTGACGTGCTCGATTTTTATTATAAATAATCAAGTGTAGCCGAATTGATACAGTTTCACCACGCAAGTTGACTAAATCTCCCTTCTGATCAGTTATCCGTACTTCGAGTGTGCTTATTTCTCTGCTGTTGACAGGTAAATAAATCAGATTTCGTGGTGTAATGTTCATTTTATATCCTGGTGGGACATTAATTCCAAATTCATGAAGCACATGATTTGATCTATTACCCACATATGAGCCACTAATAATGTTACATTCCAACCTAATTGTATTTATTTTTAAAAAATATTTACTGGATTATCTGAGATGTAAATTTCAGACTGGTGTGCTCTGAAAATACGTTTATTCAATCCAAGTAGCTGTCCAATAGTTCATTCACGATAAAAAAATAGCACTTCATGTCTAATTCAAACTTGCACTTCGAGTGTGTTGTTATGACTTTGAATTTTTAGGGTATCATATATTTTGTGATGTCATCGAGTTCATACGAGCCTACTGGTATTTTTATGACTTTATCCCCAATGTGAAATAAATTGTTTACTTTTGGTATAGAATTGTACGTATAAAAGTCAATGAGAGCACACTCATAATTGCGTGTTAGTTCAATTTGTGGGAAAAAGTTTTCGGTTATAACTGATGTGTATATATATATGTGTATATAATATTTTCAAATTTTACTCCATTTGGACTCTCTATGAGGCTAAGCATCACATTGGTTTTTCCACAATTTGATGGACCAATAATTAAAGCTCTAATTGTGTTGGGTAGCAAGGTACTGTGACGAGGCTGTTGATTCTCCTCCCCATGCCCACCCAACATTTTTATAATATAAACACTCGTAAATCAAATGTCAAACAAGGTGGTGGTCTTGTAAACAATATAATAAACGCTCTACCCGTGTAGGTGCATTTACCTGGGTACAATTACTGTGGACCAGGTACAAAGCTAGAGAAACGTTTAGCACGCGGTGATCGTGGCATCAATGCTTTGGATGCAGCTTGTAGGGAACACGACATAGCATATTCAAAAAGTAACGACTTGAGTGAGCGTCATAAAGCTGACTCGGTTTTAATTGATAGGGCCTGGGATCGTGTAAAAGCATCGAATAGCAGTTTTGGTGAGAGAGCAGCAGCGTACTTTGTAACGAACATGATGAAGGAAAAAAAAAAATTTGGTATGGGATAAAATCAGAAAAAGACGAAGAAAGTAGTAAAAACGTGTCTTGCTTCAATAATCAAAAAGGCGACCAAGGAATTGAAAAAAAATAAAACGCTTGACATATTTCATGCAATAAAAGTTGCACGCAAAGCAGTATCTAACTCAATGGGTTGTAGGAAAAATGTTGTAATTCCACGGGTTATAAACCCAAGGTAGGTGGCTTCTTGCCACTTGTACCAATTTTAACAGCACTAAGCGCTGTGGGCAGTTTAGCGTCAGGCAGCGCAGCAATAGTAAAGTCTATTAACAATGCAAAGATAGCAAAACAGCAACTAGAGGAGAACAAGAGACATAATAAAAAAATTGAAACTGTTTCGTTGGGTGAGGGATTGTATTTACAACCATACAAAAAAGGGTATGGTATATAGTTTAACAAAAATAATCGAAAACAAAATCGCAACCAAAAAAACTACTAAGCGAGCTACCCAAAAGGGCATTATCTACCTTTGATATCATGCGGTTTGCCTTTAAAAATATTCAACATTTTCGGGGTGTTTATATGAAAGATGAATTACCAAAAATCGCACTATATCGTAAGTGTGGAATAATAAATTTAGCAGACTCGTCATCAAAAGGAACGCATTGGGTAGCTTATTTTAAGAGAGGATCTGTTTCATATTACTTTAACAGTTTTGGGAACTTACAACCACCATGAGAAGTAATTAAATATTTGGGAGAAAGCATTAAGTATAATTATCAACGTTTGCAACAATTCGGTACAGTTAACTGTGGACATTTGTGTCTACAATTTTTGTTGCAATCCAACTCATTGCACTGTGATGCAGCATAATTTTGCTGCACACAAAGAACCCACTGCGCGCCGACCAAAACAAAACCCATAGGAGAGAAGGAGAGAAACAAAGGCCAAAACTAGTGAATTATCGGCTACCCGCCGATAATTTATTTATCGAGTAAATATACTAGCCGCGGTCACGTTGATCAACACTAGTTAGCCGCACTCGATATATACCAGCTACTACTGGTGCTGGTATATATTGAATGGAAACGATGAATTATCGTTGAGCACGATCTTTTATCGAAGAAAAGGGCACACGACAAGAAAAACGAGAGAGGTGAAAATTGGAAGAGCACGTGTGGAGAGAAGAAAAATTGGAATTGGAAAACCAGGGAGACGACACCGACACGGAAACGGACAACGAGGGACAACGGGACAGAAGTGCACCGACACCCGAAGCGAGAGCAACAACAGCGCAGCCGCGCTAGTGCCGCAGAAAAACAACACAGCCGCGCCAGTGTGCCGCAACAATTTGTGAAGTGCCGCCGCAACAGCGCAGACGCGCCGCAACGGGAGTGCAGTGCCGCCGCAACAACAGCACAGCCACACCAGTGCCGCTGCAGCAACAGCGCAGCCACGCCATAGCAACAACACAGCCGTGCCAGTGCCGCCGCAACAACAGTGCCGTCGTGACAGTGCCGTCGCAGCAACAGCACAGCCACGTCCGTGCCGCCGCAACAACAGTGCCGTCGTGACAGTGCCGCCGCAGCAACAGCACAGCCACGCCCGTGCCGCAGCAAACGCACAGCTACGCCAGTGTCACCGCAGCCGTGCCACGGCCACAGCAACAACAGCACAGCCACGCCAGTGCTGCCGCAACAACGGTACAGCTACACCAGTGCCCCAGCAGCAGCAGCGCAGCCGCGTCCGTGCCACAGCAACAACAGCACAGCCGCGCCCGTGCCGCAGCAGCGACAGCGCAGCCGCGCGCGTGCCGCAACAACAGCACAGCTACACCAGTGCTGCCGCAGCCAGACAAGTGCAGCCAACAGCAGCCTGCCAGCAGAGGTGCCACAGCAAAACAGCAACAGCGCCATCTGGGACAGGAGCCGCCACAGAAATAGCAGGCCCAGCCCAGCAGTGACGACCGGTGCCAGCAACGCAGCCGTGACCAGGGACGAAGACACGAGGCCCCGGTAAGCGCGACAGTAGTAAAAACTAACCTAGCTATTCGTTCTTTCTAAATGAAATGTCTTAGTAAATCTGTTTTATTGTTGGGTGGTTAAGGGGGGAAGGGGCAGGGCTAGCGGAGTGAGGTTAAGGTCGGCTTGGCGCGGGTTCACAGTCTCACGACGAGGTGTCAGCGGGTCTTACCCCTCCACCTCTGACAAATTCTTCTGAGCCCGGATGCCAAGAAGGAGTTATCAACTTCGGTCATCCTGGGATGACATTCCACAAGTGCTGACGAGTTTCACTCTCTCACTTATGAGTCTGCCGCCCAGTATAACTGAAGTCGAGCCGATCGCCACCACCCCTCGGCTTCGATGACCTCCAAAGATAAGTTTCGCATCCGAGAAGACGGGTTTTACCCTCTCTCGTGTGCGCGTCTATCATTTGAGCGTCATCGCTACCGAGTACGTGGTAGCCACTCTCCGAAACTAGTGGTCCAAGGAGTGGACAGCGGGAGTGCATCGGGCTTCGACAACTCTCTCTCTCTCCATTCCTTGTGGTCACTCTAGCCTGCACGAGTTTTTGTAGCATTTTGGTTGCCGAACTTTTGCTAGGACTTCGCTCATTGACCAGTTATGTTTCCAGAAATAAATATTTCTGTAACTGGTCCTGGTAGACTGAGACGCAGACCCCGGCTGGAAAAACGTCGTTACAGATGGCGCCCGAGCAGGGACATTACTGGAATTTGAGCCGAGTCTAGCAAAGTTAATAGGGGGTAAAGTAAAGTAATAAAGATCGGCACATTTGACAGTAGATAACGTAGAAACTAACGAAAACTAATATATGTTCTAGCTGTAAATTATTTTATATATAATTATATATAAATATAAGTCCTGTCCGAGTTAGCTCCCGTCTCAGAAAATCCACCTCTCAAAAAAAGCCCCAAAAACCCAGTCCGGCGCGAGGTCCGTTACACCAGCAGGAAAAATGAACCCCCCGCACCCTAATCTTCAAGCGAGGGGCCCATTTCAGTAGGGCCGGTAATAAACACGGCAGCGAAGCGGTACTAGACAATGACAAGGATATTTTGAGTAGGGCAAAGTACCGTTTCAAAGAGCTAGTCTTCGGGAAACGCGGAAACGCATAATGGGGGAACGAAAGCGACACGCGTGGGCGGGTGGTGCTACACGCAGCCCGGTTGTTGTGACCCCGGCGAGCGTTGCTACGCGCGGTCCAGGTGTCGCGTCGAGCGGCAAATCAGGAAACGGGGAGACGTATCGTCTGAGTGGTGCCACAGAGCGGCCCAGCGATCGTGCCACGTGCGCGTTAAGGCCCCGCCCACACGCTCGGCAGCATAGTACAGTTGTTGCAAGTTGCAAAGCTCAACCCTCCGCAAACTGCAACAATAGTCCGGGTCCAGCCATCAAGCTGAACCCAACGGGAGCAAAGCTCAACAACAGCAGCACTACAACGAACCCAGTCAGGTACAAAAGCCATGATGGTAAGCGTAAGCTGGATTTACTACTGCCGCAAGGACGAGCTCGTGGCTATGGCCACGGAGTTTGGACTAGAAACCGAGGGCAACGTATCCGATCTACGAAGCCGGTTAGCACTCCATATCTCCCGAAGCGACCATAACGAGGAAACAACGAGAAGGATGGAGGAACTGGCCGCACAGTACGCAAACGAACCAAGCGACAGTGAAGCGAAGACATCACGAACCGCTTCACCGGTGGCCACGGTGCGACGCCCGAGTCCAGTAGCGGCACACACTCCTCTTCCACGGGTGGTGGTGACCAGACCGGGAGAGACACCACTGGACATCTCGCGAGAAAGCCGAAACCAGTCCCCGGTGAAGCCTAGCGTGCTCCGAACCGAACCCCAGGGCCGGTCGGTAGCAGAGAAGGTCCACCGATGGGGCATATCGTTCGATGGACAAACGGATCCGCTGAGTTTCATCGAGCGGGTGGAGGAACGTGCAACGGCCCACCAGTTGGAATTGAGCCAACTCACCCCAGCAGTATCGGAACTACTGACAGGGAGTGCGAGTGACTGGTACCGCGTGAGTCGACTACAGGGGTCGACATGGACACATTTTAAGAGGGAGTTCCTGGAGTTCTTCCTGCCCCCCAGATACTTCCAGAGGTTGGAGGACCAGATACGAGGGAGGCAACAATGAGCTGGGGAGCCCTTCAAGCGCTACTTGGTGGAGTTGCGTCTCCTCATGAAGAGGGCGAGTTTCACGGAAAAGCAAGAGCTGGAGAGAACCTATGAAAACCTAATGCGGGAGTACCAGTTGTACATAAGGAGGCACGAGGCGACATCGCTGGCACAGCTCACCCAGCTGGCAACAAATTTGGAGTTTGTGCGGGAGCGAGAGCCACAACTCCGAGAACAAGCAGGGCCCCCGCAGACTCTGGCCACTATGAGCACCCGGAATAAAGCAGTACTAACACCTCGACACAGAAACCCTTTCCGGGACAATCCAGTTGGACCAAGGGAAGACCCGAACGACCCACGGAGCCACAGACCAGAAATCGGACCAGCCATAGATGTGCAGCGAGCCTGCAGGAGGTGCGCTGAGGTAGGACACATGGCTCGGGACTGCAACGGAAGAAGGGTCTACTTCTGCTGGCAGTGTGGGAAACGTGGGGTCGACAGAATGTTGCAGACTGACATCGGGAAACGGCCACCGGCCCCATCTGCCCCAGGACCAGGTGGGATCCGGCAACAACCAGTCCGGGAATCAAACCAACTGTTAAGAGTGGAGGGTGCAAGGATTGTGGCCAACATCAAGATAGATGGCCAGGAAAGGCAGGCCACTATCGACACGGGAGCCACGAGGAGCTTCATTAGTGAACGGGCGGTTCACCAACTCCACAACCCGAAGCTACAGGACATCCAGGCACGAGTCAGCATGGCCAATGGAAGCGGGGCCACGGTTTCGCAATCCCTGGTCGCAGTGGTGCAGCTCGGGGCGAGTCACGCCTTCCTGCCATTCCTGGTACTACCCACGGTGGTGGATGATGTCATCCTCGGAATCGACTTCCTCTGCGCTATCCAAGCCACCCTGCATTGCGGCACCGAGTCTTTGGAATTGACTTCGGCCAAACTAGCGGAAGCGCGCCAACTCCCAATCCGCGCCTACAGGGCGAGTCAGGATTATCATCCCGGTGAAGGCAAGCAAGTAACGGCAAGCGGCAACAGCGGAGAAACGAAGGGTAACGACGACGAAGGAACATCGAGCGGAAGCAACGAAGGAACAACGAGCGGTAGCAACGAAGGAATGACGAACGAGGAAACGAGAGAAACAGCTGTCACACCGAAACCCACTAGCCGAGCAGAAGAAGGACAACCGATGAAAATGCCCGAGGTCACCAGGTCGGGTTCACGAGGGCCACTTGAAGATGGCGAGCCATCTCAACGTCCTGAACCCCTTGGGGTTACCCAGACCAGAGTGTGCGTGGTAGCTGCACCCCCGGAACAAGAGCTACATGTCAACGAGGTGGAGGATGACATAGGAGAAGCCGAGCCCCCGTCCGAGAAAAAAGAGAAGTTAGAACCATGGGTCCAACAGTTCCTGGAACAGGAACTATCCAAGTTCGCGACGTTGCAAGGGGTATCGCATATCGCGGAGCACGTAATAAATATCAAAACGGACCAGCCCATCAAGCAACGTTACTATCCGAAGAATCCAGCCATCCAACGGATCATCGATGAACAAGTGGACGAACTGCTCAAGAACAATTGCATCGAACCCTCGAAGAGCCCCAACAGCGCCCCTATAGTGCTAGTGGGAAAGAAGACAGGGGACGTCCGGATGTGCATCGACTACCGGCAACTCAATGCAAACTCCGTCCCGGATGCTTACCCACTACCCCGGATTCGCCACATCTTGGAGCGACTACGCAACGCACGATACATTTCGACGCTAGACCTGAAAAGTGGGTACTGGCAGATCCCCATGGGTAAGAATAGCCGGGAGTATACCGCCTTCACTGTGCCCGGTCGGGGCTTGTACCACTGGAAGGTCATGCCGTTTGGGCTCCATTCGGCACCTGCTACATTTCAACGAGCACTGGATAGCGTCATCGGCCTCGAGATGGAACCCTTTGCCTTTGCCTACCTGGACGATATAATAGTCAGCGGGAACACCTTAGAAGACCATGTGCTGCGGCAAGCCAATCTCCGGCTGAACCAAGGAAAGTGCAAATTCTTCCAACGAAGTCTGGTATATTTGGGTCATCTGATAAGCGACGAAGGAATCCACACCGATCCAGAGAAGATAGCGGCGGTCCGGAAACTGCAGGCCCCCACAACGTGTCGCGAGTTACGCCGTTGCCTGGGAATTGCTTCATGGTACCGACGGTTCGTTCCGAACTTCGCAGCCATCGTCCAACCCATGTCAACGCTGTTGAAAAAGGGCCAAAAATGGACGTGGGGAAAGGAACAACAGGCGGCGTTTGAGGAGCTGAAAACGCGACTCACCGAGGCCCCAGTACTCGCTTGCCCAGACTTCGAAGAAAAGTTCTGCCTCCAGACGGACGCGAGCGACTTCGGCTTGGGGGCAGTACTGACTCAACAGCACCAAGGAGCAAAACTACTCGGCTACGGAAAAGGAGTGTCTAGCCATCGTTTGGGCTATTCGCAAGCTGCGGTGCTACCTGGAAGGGTACCGATTTGACGTCATCACCGACCATTTAGCACTCAAGTGGCTTAACAACATTGAGAATCCCACGGGTCGCCTACGGATCACCACCGAAACCCCAAAGTGCAGCTGGATGAACAGCCTAGTCCAACGCATACGCGAAGCCCCAGGAGACATGGAAGGAGGAGAACCAGGTCCGCCGACCGGACGAAGAAGATGATACTCCCTGGAAACTATGCGTCGCATCCGAGTTTCGACCGCGGGTGTTAGCCGAATGCCATGATCATTCCACCGCAGGACATCTTGGAATCAGGAAGACCCTGGCCAGGATCAACCTACGGTACCACTGGCCCGGCCTATATCGGGATGTGGCCAGCTATGTTAAAAGGTGCGAGAAGTGCCAACGATTTAAGACCTGCCAGATGAAACCCTCTGGGAGGATGCTGATGAGACAGGTGGAAGAACCCTTCGACACTCTATGCGCAGACTTCGTGGGACCTTCGCCACGTTCCAAGAACGGAAACACCATGCTGCCGGTTTTTTTCGACGCGTTCAGTAAATGGGTGGAACTGGTCCCATTACGGAGGGCTACTACGGCACACTTGGAGCGGGCCTTCCGACAAAACATCCTCAGTCGGTTTGGTACACCTGGGCGTTTCGTGTGCGACAACGGGACACAATTAACCAGTAGGTCGTTTAGGACATTTTGCCAGGCAGCGGGGATTGATCTACAGCTCACGGCCCCCTACAGTCCACAACAGAACCCCACCGAAAGGGCAAACAAAACCATCAAGACGATGAACGCACTACACATCGAGGGACATCAGAGCATGTGGGACGAGACGCTGCTAGAAATCATGCTGGCCATTAACACGAGCACATCGGAAACCACAGGCTTCACCCTAGCGTTACTCGTACAAGGGCGAGAACCCCTTCTACCGGGAGCCTTGTACGACGAGGTAACCGTCGCTATAGGATGACAGAAAACCCCGCAAGACCGAGCCAATAGGTTGCTCGAAATATTTAAAATAGTAAAGGACAACGCCCAACGAGCAACCCTAGACCAGGCCCGGAACTACAATCTCCGACGCCGAGAATGGAGGCCGGAATTACACAGCCTGGTCCTGGTGAAACACCACGTCTTCTCGAACGCGGCTGAGGGTTTTGCCGCCAAATTGGCGCCGAAATTTGACGGGCCATACGTCGTGCGCAAATTTATATCGGCAAATATCGTTCGATTGCAACGGGTGGGCTCGGCCCAACGACGCGTGGCCAATTTGGCAGATCTCAAGCCGTACCACAGCGAGATCACGTCAGGCACCAATCCCATTAGTTCCCAATGTGACGTCCAAAAATCCACTTTATCCGACAAAACCCTAACACGTTCTCCTCAAAACCTTCACAGCAACCCCGAAGCAATGGACACCGCTGAAACAGAAGGGATAGTCCTCGGGGACCGGAGCGGCCATTCTGGACGGTACCCCAGGCGGCCACACGACCAGAGGGAGCTGACCAACAGTCCCTACGCCTCGGACGACAGCATGGCGACCATACCCCTTTCACCGTCCCCTACTCCAGACGAACCCGACTCGCTATGTGAGGTGCTGGCCCACATGGTCGAGGAGGAAGCAGGCCTGAACTTATGGGCCGGAGACGATTGGCCCGAGATACTGGCAGTAGCCGAGGAGCTGCAGCGGGACGCTGGGCTCCCATGGGCCCAATTGGACTGGGTACCAGCACCCACCGGGTAGACGCTGAAAGGACTGGGTAGACTACTCCCGTTGGGAGTAGTCGAGGCAGTAGAGATGGCTTGACCCCAATCAATCGGACAGAGCCGGAAGTTTCGATCCCTAAACACCCACACTACTTTTTGACCCTCATCAAAACTCTTAATTACCACTTGACATATTTTTTGACAGCTAAACCCATAAATTATCATCTTAATTACCCCATTAATGTCACTTGCCTTCAGAATCTGGTAAACTTACTACTCACATTGAAAAAGTCTACAAATATATTTAAACTGAGATTGATGGTATGAACCACATAATTTCCTACTGCTGAATATCTGAAGGTTGTTGAGAGTTTCCCTGATTGTTTTGGGCTACTCTAACATTGTTTGTATTATTATTATTATTATTTCGGCCTCGATTGGAATTGTTGTTTCCATTTCCTCGGCCTCTACGGGAATTGTTGTTTGATTACCGTAGTTATGATTTTGTTTATTTTGGTTATTTCCTGTGTTTTGGTAGTTACCATTGCCTCTACCACGATAGTTACCACGATTGTTACTACCGCGGTAGTTGTTATTCCCTTTTTTAGAGTACATCACTGTATTCACACTACCAGTAAGTCTTGTACTAGTACGGATATATGCACTAATGGCAGCATCCATGGTAGTGAAAATACCAGACTCCAAAACGGTTTTAACACTTTCGTGACTAGTTTTACTAATCATTGTGTTAACGGCTTCTGTAGTGCTGAGCATGTCAGCATTTTCAGATGGTATGCCTTGGTCAATATAAGCAGCTTCAAGAGGCTGTCGCAGATTGTTTAGTTCAGTTGTGAACTGAGTGGCTGTTTTGCCTTTCTGCGTTAAAGTGTCCATTTTTGCCTTTATGTTGGCGGGTGTTTCACCGACAACTACGGCTTTTAATTTTGCGATAATTCCATCTTAATTTTTTCATTTTTAATTTTATTGAGGGTTGTGCCCGATATTTTTGATTTAATCAACTCTATGGCAATTTCCTCATAAGTTCCCTTTGTTAGGTTAACAAGTCTTAACGCCGTTAAGAATTTTTCAAGACGGTTTTTCTTTCCGTCAAATTCTGGGACTGCTTGTGCAATTTCCCTAATATATGCCCTCTGGGCGGCGGCTGTGCCAACCATCTTCTTCTTCTAAATGGATATCCTGAGCCTGAACTTCTAGGCTTTCAGTAAGTTCAAACTTCACCGGTGTATTCAAAATATAAGGGACTGTTAAATTCAAGTTATGCTTGTCTTTTATGTGTTGGAGATTATCTCTGAGTCTTAGTAGCAGCCTTGACGTTTCTGACCAATGTTCACTGGTTAATACGTCTTTATGTTCATGTATCAATAATCGAGCTTCGTTAAAGCAATCGACTAATGTTATGGCGTGCTTTTTGTGTTTGTCTATTTTGTACTAGATGTGTATACGATTTGTCAAATCTTGTATGAACACCTGGATCTCAGAGACTATTGAGACACCAAATTTGGCAAAAAGGTTCCTTCATACCCTTCGCCCACAATAAGCATTAATCTAGAAAAAGTCAAGTTTTTTTTTTTATGTAAATCGCGTATAACTCCAAAAGTTCTTTGTGTAATGATGTGTAATTTGGTAACCCATCTGCGCTTGACACTCGTAATATACCCTGTAATTTTGGTACAAATCGGATAAGTAGAACAAAAGTTATTCGTGAAACTATTTATCAAAATTGTTGTGCCCAATGCATATGGACGTTTTAAGTGTGTGAATGACCCAGAGATATCAAATTTGATGACAGTATTCGTGTAGGTCTTACGCAGATCAAGTTTGTTTTAGATTTTTGCCACGCCCCTTTTCGACCCCAAAAACTGTAAAAGCCGTTAAAATGAACCTAGAGCATTAAAACTACTCCACATGCTTGTTTACTTGCATCTGTTAATATGCAAAATTCTTAGCTGAAATCAGGGTATTGTAATAAATTTGGATTTATTAGTGCCTATTTGAGATGTTCGAAAGCCTGCTGGCAATCAGCTGTCCATTCGAATTTTACATCTATATACCCGCTACCCATGGGGTAGAAGGGTATTAAAACTTAGTGCCAACAGAAAATGTATGTAACAGGCAGAAGGAGGCATCTCCGACCACATAAACTATATATATATTCTTCATCAGTGTCAACAGCCGAGACAATATAGCCATGTCCGTCTGTCAGTCTGTCCGTCTGTCGGTCTGTATGAACACCTAGATCTCAGGGACTATAAGAGCTGGAGCTACCAAATTTGGGGACAGTACTCCTATAGGTCCTACACAGAACAAGTTTATTTCAAAAGTTAGATGCCACACCCTTTCCGCCCCCAAAAGTCTGTGAAAGCCGTAGTAATAGACCAAGAGCATTGAATTTTGGTATGCATAATAATAATTATATTCTCAATAATTCCTGTGAATTTGGTTGAAATCGAATGAAAAACAAGGAAGTTATTAAAGAATCAATTTTATATGCAAAATTCACTTGCAGCTGCCCGCGCTTTGTTTGTTTGGTTGACAGTGTGACCATAACGGAGTTGTGGATTTTTACCCGCTATTTTCAAATATACGAGGTGTGTTCAAAAAGTAAGGTGACTTTGTATTTTCAAGAAAAACTATTAATTTATTTATCAATATTTATGTTGTCCCCTTCAAAGTAATCCCCCTCAGATACAATACACTTATGCCAACGGTTTTTCCAATCCTCAAAGTACTTCCCATAAGCACTTTGCGGTATAGCCTTGAGCTCTTGCAGCGATGCAGTCTTTATCTCTTCAATCGTTGCAAATCTCCGTCCATTGGGACGATTGGGCTTTGGTTTCGATATCATAACCATATACCCATGATTCGTCACCAGTTATGACCCTTTTGAGTAAATCTGGGTCGTCGTTGACGTCATTCAACAGCTCTTGAGCGATGCTCATGCGACGGTTCTTTTGGTCAAAATTCAGCAATTTCGGAACCAACTTCGCTGACACACGACTCATACCCAAAACGTTTGAAAAAATTTCATGGCACGAGCCAAGCGATATACCGACATCTTCAGCAACTTCTCTGATAGTGATTCGACGATTTTCCAAAACAATTTTCGTTAAAATATCATTTAAGTTTTTTGTTTTCTCTCGAAATGGGTTGCGGGTATCATACGGTCGAGCATTCTCGACTGTAGCTTTCTTACTTGTTTTTACATAATCTTGTGACGTAACGGGAATAGTCGGCAAAATTTTGGAGGAAACGTCTATAGTAATTGCAGAATGCAAAGAATCTTCCTGAGCTGTCCGCATCATGTGGGACTGGATAATTTTTAATGACGTCATATTTTTTGTCGTCTGGCAAGATGCCTTTATCTGTGCATTTGTGTCCCAAAAATGTGACTTGGTGCATGAGAAATGAACATTTTTCAGGATGTAATTTAAGATTGTATTTCCTACATTTCTCAAAAACATAACAAAAGTGGGCTGTTGTAAGGTGATGCAGACGGTTCGACTATTTTATTGTCGATTAATTTTTATACCCGCTACCCATAGGGTAGAAGGGTATTATAACTTAGTGCCAACAGAAAATGTATGTAACAGGCAGAAGGAGGGATCTCCGACCCCATAAAGTATATATATTCTTGATCAGCGTCAACAGCCGAGACGATATAGCCATGTCCGTCTGTCCGTCTGTCCGTCTGTCTGTCCGTATGAACACCTGGATCTCAGAGACTATAAGACAGAGAGACACCAAATTTGTCAAAAAGGTTCCTTCATACCCTACGCAGATCAAGTTTATATCAAAAGTTGGATGCCACGCCCTCCTCACCCACAATAAGCATTAATCTAGAAAAAGTCAAGTTTTTTTTTATGTAAATCGCGTATAACTCCAAAAGTTCTTTGTGTAATGATGTGTAATTTGGTAACCCATCTGCGCTTGACACTCTTAATATACCCTGTAATTTTGGTAAAAATCGGATAAGTAGAACAAAAGTTATTCGTAAAATTATTTATAAAAAATGTTGTGCCCAGTGCATATGGACGTTTTAAGTATGTGAATGACCTAGAGAAATCAAATTTGGTGACAGTATTTGTGTAGGTCTTACGCAGATCAAGTTTGTTTTAGATTTTTGCCACGCCCCTTTCCGCACCCAAAAACTGGAAAAGCCGTAATAATAGACCTAGAGCATTGGTATGCGTACTAATAATTATATTCTCAATGACGCCCGTGAATTTGGTTGAGATCGAATGAAAAACATGGAAGTTATTAAAAAATCAATTTTATATGCAAAATTCAGTTGCAGCTGCTCGCGCTTTGTTATGCCCGCACCCATAGGGTAGAAGGGTATTATAACTTAGTGCCAACAGAAAATGTATGTAACAGGCAGAAGGAGGCATCTCCGACCACATAAACTATATATATTCTTGTTCAGTGTCAACAGCCGAGACGATATAGCCATGTCCGTCTGTCAGTCTGTCCGTCTGTCCGTCTATATAAACACCTAGATCTCAGAAACTATAAGAGCTAGAGCTACCAAATTTGGGGACAATACTCCTATAGGTGCTACGCAGATCAAGTTTATTTCAAAGAATGGATGCCACGCCCCTTTCCGCCCGCAAAAGTCTGTAAAAGTCTGCGGGTATCATACGGTCGAGAACTCTCGACTGTAGCTTTCCTACTTGTTGGTTGTTGCAACTGTGTTTGCAACATAAATGCCTTCTTTAATTTCCTGGTTTGGAATTAATATACTATCCTCATCTGATGATAGGTGAATTTTTCTGACTACTTGGGATCTTGCTGGTAGAATAATGGAGTTATTACCAGAACTGTATGTTATTGGAACATAAATCGGAAAATTTAAATTATTTGGTCTCATTATGAGCCAATCTTCATTTGGTTTGAAATCTAACTGGCAATTGAATTTCTTAATGAAGTCAATGCCTATTATTCCATCACATAGTATTACGAAATGCAAGTCTACAATATGAAATCGTGTGGAATTATATATTTACCTGTCTTTATCTCTATTGAAATTAGTCCTTTTGACTGTATTAGTTCTTGGCCTATGCCTTGAATATTAATTTTTTTATTTTCTTCAATATCATGAAATAAAAGTGAGATATCTGCACCAGTGTCTATTAAAAATTCAAGTTTTTTATTTGTCTTCACATTGAAAAAGTCTACAAATATATTTAAACTAAGATTGATGGTATGAACCACATAATTTCCTACTGTTGAATATCTGGGGGTTGTTGAAAATTTCCCTGATTGTTTTGAGCTACTCTAACATTGTTTGTATTATTATTATTATTATTTCGGCCTCGATTGAAATTGTTGTTTCCATTTCTTCGGCCTCTACGGGAATTGTTGTTTGATTACCGTAGTTATCATTTTGGTTATTTTGGTTATTTCCTGTGTTTTGGTAGTTACCATTGCCTCTACCACGATAGTTACCACGATTGTTACTACCGCGGTAGTTGTTATTCCCTTTTTTAGAGTACATCACTGTATTCACACTACCAGTAAGTCTTGTACTAGTACGGATTTATGCACTAATGGCAGCATCCATGGTAGTGAAAATACCAGACTCCAAAACGGTTTTAACACTTTCGTGACTAGTTTCACTAATCATTGTGTTAACGGCTTCTGTAGTGCTGAGCATGTCAGCATTTTCAGATGGTATGCCTTGGCCTTTATGTTGGCGGGTGTTTCACCGACAACTACGGCTTTTAATTTTGCGATAATTCCATCTTAATTTTTTCATTATTAATTTTATTTAGGGTTGTGCCCGTTATTTTTGATTTAATCAACTCTATGGCAATTTCCTCATAAGTTTTTTTTGTTAGGTTAACAAGTCTTAACGCCGTTAAGAATTTTTCAAGACGGTTTTTCTTTCCGTCAAATTCTGGGACTGCTTGTGCAATTTCCCTAATATATGCCCTCTGGGCGGCGATAAGGCTGTTATCGGCACTTTCCTCACTTTCAGATAAAATTACTTTGGTATCCAGAGTGATAACAGCAGGGATTGTCAAATTGGTAAAATCTTCTCCTTCTAATTGGATATCCTGAGCCTGAACTTCTAGGCTTTCAGTAAGTTCAAACTTCACCGGTGTATTCAAAATATAAGGGACTGTTAAATTCAAGTTATGCTTGTCTTTTATGTTTTGGAGATTATCTCTGAGTCTTAGTAGCAGCCTTGACGTTTCTGACCAATGTTCACTGGTTAATACGTCTTTATGTCCATGTATCAATAATCGAGCTTCGTTAAAGCAATCGACTAATGTTATGGCGTGCTTATCTTTTTGTGTTTGTCTATTTTGTACTAGACATTTATACGATTTGTCAAATCTCGTTTTTATATTTAGGATTCGCTCAGAAAGTTCTGGCCATTCCATAATATTGACAAGCTAGTTAAATGTTGATAGAATTTGTATGGCTTGCATACGAAAGTCTGGTTTTTCCTCATAGAATATATCTATTCTATTATCTATCATCTCTATTTGTTGTATTATGAATTATGTCAATTTTGGTTTTGTTTCTTTTTTATTGAGATTCTATTAAAACTTGGGCCTTGTAATGCCCCCATATAAAATAAAACTAATAAAAGAATTTTAATTATTACACGAAACAGAAAAATTATCAATTCGGCCGTTGCAATTTGAATTCAAATTGTTACGCGCTTAATGACCGCGAGCGACTCTGTGTGTAAGTCGCATATTACAACCCTGTAATGTGACAGGTATATTCCCCACACGCAAGCGCTTTGAAGGTTGGGTTGAGTTATAAAAAACTCAAAGTTTAAAAGTCAATCTAAGAGAGGGAAGAATAATCTCTACATCTCTCAGCGATCCTGCAGAGATTGGAGATATATAAAAGCAAAATAATTTATGCTTTTTCGTGCCGTGCCGGCAAGGCGTGCCCTGTTGATAGGGTCAATATTTCAACTTAAGCCAGTCTCAGGAAAAAAAAAAAAATATCAATTGAGGCAGCGGAACATCGAAGGAAAGTTGGAAAAACCAAAATTTTTTACGGCAGTGGGGAAATTTTCATCATTCAGCTGGAGGCAGATAATGTGCAAATTGAAACATCGTTAAAATTACATTTATGAAATGTATTAGAAAGACAGTTAAAATAATTGCAAATTCCAAAAAAACCAAAACCAAAAGCCAAATCTAAAGCTATTTGAGTTATAAAGAACAGAACAAAAACAAAGATAAAAGTGTTAAGCATAGGTGTTGACAATATAAAGAAGAAATATAAAAATGAAATTGTACGCTGGACAAACTTAATTATGTTTTTGTGCCCGATAAAATATTTGCTTATTGAACTTTAATTATTAATTAAAATTAAATCACAGGTGTAAAAGAAAAGAAATACAACAAAAACCATAATATCCCAATACACCAATATATAAAAAAAAAGGGTACATTAAAATTGTTGTCCACAAATGAAAGTGCCACCAAACCAATTAGAACTATTGTTAATATAGAATCAAAAGTTAACCACAATAAAAAAACAAATTACTGTATCAAAACCACATCATCGAGAAGGCCTTCATCGAGGATTAAGTGGGTGAGTAAAAAATAATTCGCGTCGAGTCTGCTTCCACAACTTGGTTGGCCAGTGTAACTGCCGTTAACGTTGTCAGCAGCTCGCGCGGACTTTCTATGTTTTGTGTTATCAATTGTTTTGTTTGTTTTGAGCACTTTCGTGAATACAAGTTTATGAATAATAATATAAAAAAAAATAATAATAGAACTCTGTTTAAGTGATCAAGTGATCTTCGAATTAAAATGTTATAGAACATTGCTGTTTTCTTCAGGCACGAAAGCAAAATTAAAGTTGTCCAATAGAAAAATATGAATAGAATGAAATTGTAAATAAGAAATGAAATCCAAATTTATCAGATTTACCAAGTTGTACACCACCAAGTAAAAGAAGATAATCAGTAATTAAAACCAAATGTAGAATTGATGCACTTTAACAAAAAAAAAATATATATATAATAGCACACACAAGATATATATAAGAATACAAAGTAAAATAATGAATAAAAATTTGAAAATATGTTAGTGATGAAATCTTATACTTAGAAGTTTATTTGTTGAGCTATTCTATAATTTTCAACATGGATTATGTTGCTCTTTTTTTTTGTTGTTTATTTAATTAAAATTTTTGAAATGGAAATGAATTGTTAACTTATTGTTATTTTTCTGTTGACATGGGAGCATAAGTAATGCATAAATAGGACGTTACGTTAGGGGTCTTCGACCAAAACGCGAAGACAGAATCCTTCTCAAGCAGTAGCGAATATTCAAATAGACATAGAATCTCTTGTTCGCGAAACTGTTACTCGCGTTTTGTCCTTATTGTCAGGATCGGGAAGTCTAGGTGCTCCACATGGCCACTTAGTAGACCGAGAAACTCCGAGTTCTCCTCGAAATGGCAGATCCACAAATGGTACGCATAATTTAAGACCACATAAAATCGCAGACATCCTGTAAAAATGGGGTGTAAGATTTGACGGAAGCCCCGAAGGCTTATCAGTTGAAGAATTTCTGTTCTAGAGAACATTTTGAAGGGGACCTAGAAATCATAAGCCGAAATATTCACCAGCTGTTAGCAGGCAAGGCAAATAGTTGGTTCTGGAAGTACCACAAGAGTGTCCAAAGCTTTACCTGGCGCGAATATTGTGTAGCATTTACAAGTCAATATCGTGAAAGCAGATCAGTGACTGAATTACGCGAACAGATCCGTTCCCGTAAACAAAAGCCTTGTGAATCATTCGACACGTATTACGAAAGTGTTTGTAAACTAATGGATAGATTATCCGTCAGTTTTGCAGAAGATGAATTTGTTGAGATTATTCAAGGAAACTTGCAAATCGAAATGAGAGAAAGGCTTCTGTTCGAAGACATCTCTTCCATTTCAGAGCTGCGTCGCTTAGTGCATAAGCGCGAAAATTTTCTTCGGGAAGCAGGTAGATCTCGCCACTCTCAACTGAAACCTGGCGCTTATCGAGTATACGCTTTAGATGAAGAGCAACTCGAAGAAAGTCCTGATTGTGAGGAATCAAATGAGATATCAGCTATTCAACGTGCAACACCGCTGGTCTGTTGGAATTGCGAGACTGCTGGTCATATATGGGAAAATTGTTTAGCTGAAAGAAGGATTTTTTGTTATGGATGCGGGACTCCACAAATATACAAACCCAATTGTCAAAACTGCAAGAAGAAGCAGGAAAACCGGAAAAGAAGGGCACTCAATCCAGAAAGGTTGTCCCAGAAATAGATGATAGTTTTAGTGTACGCTTTAAAAACGTTAGAATTTTAGAAATACCAATAGAACAAGCGTCTCAATCTGAAGTATATCATAATTTTAAGCCCTGTCACGAAAGAGTGAAAAATTATTTTTTAGCTAGAGATAGAATATTTGGTGGACAATGCGAAAAAAGTCGTCAAAATACTATTCGTCAGCGGAAATATTTTGGGTTATTAAAAAACAAGAAATCTATGATAGTGTTGACTGTTTTTTAGAACAATATCGACCGTCGTAGTTATGCTAGTGTTTCGTTTTTAGAGTTCTCAGAACTTGTACTGCTCGATACCGGAGCAAATATAAGTTGTACCGGATCGTCTTTAGCAGAAATGGATTTTTCGAAATTTCCACATTTCAAGCCAATTCTGTCGAAAGTGCGCACAGCTGATGCCAAATTGCACCAGGTATCTGGAATTCTAAAAGTGAAAATGAAGTACAAAGACATAGAAAAATTTATTGAGCTTTACATTATTCCCTCTATTGCTCAAAGATTAATATAATGCATAGATTTCTGGCGATC
>JAWNOW010000276.1:0-11390 GCA_035045625.1 Drosophila formosana
ACAATATGTATACTAGAGTTGACACATCTGTTTGTCATTTATTTTCTGTGCATTCATACAAATCTCAAAAAATTATGAAAATAAATGTAACTTTAGAGCATTGCTGTTTAACATTGTAGTTGAAAATAAAATTACTCTTAATGTACACACAAAAATTGTATACACTACTTGAGAAATACAAAATATTTACAATAGAATAACTGATACCATGGTGGTTTCCAATCTTCATGAGCGGCATTTCACATCTTGTTGTTGGGCTAAATGCGATGTGTATTCTGGAGTCGACACATCTGCTTGTCATTTATTTTCTGTGCATTCATACAAATCTCAAAAATTATGCAAAATAAATGTAACTTTAGAGCATTGCTGTTTAGCATTGTACTTGAAAATAAAATTACTCTAAATATACACACAAAATTTGTATACACTACTTGAGAAAATAAAAATGATAATAAATATTTCAAGAAAAACCGTTATTTTACTGAGGATTGGGATTGGGATATGTAAACGAAAATTGTTCACACGATCGCAGGTGGTGTCAACTTATTCGAGGTCACCGTCCCCAGTTATACGATGAGCTGCATGTTGCGTTCGAACGACTGCACGTGTCAAAGGCCCGCCCCCCCGTTTTTCGGTGTGATGCCTGTTGCGTTCGAACGACTGCACGTCTCAAAGGCCCGCCCTCTGCCTGTTGCGTTCGAATTGCGTTCGAATGCATGCTGGTGGCGAAAATCACCAACCCTGTTGCCAGCTGCGCTCGCGCAACCCAGATCTGTCAACACATTCAATCGATTCCGGCTGTTGCAGCTGTCGAAGGTCACCGATCGCCGGTCGCCGGTCGCCGCACCAGTTTTCGGTGTCATATGTCCTCATACACTTGACTTATCCTAAAATCAAACAAGATCCAACACTCCAATCCTCACAACCTATCACACCACACTCACCCCCCAATAGTCTAATTTATTTGTTTATTTATTTACCTAACCCTTTGATCACCACGATCCCTAAACACCCACACTACTTTTTGACCCTCATCAAATCTCTTAATTACCACTTTACATATTTTTTGACAGCTAAACCCATAAATTATCATCTTAATTACCCCATTAATGTCACTTGTGCCCATACTCAGGTAAACATACTACTTATACACATTCGGACGATCGTGGATTTATCTTCCCTCTCGCTCACTTAATTTTCCTTGCGTACCTGTTGCGATACATGACACCAACATCACAATATGTTTATCGTCCTCTCCTCTTTTAGTGTGCTGACTGTCGCTATTGATCACAAGGCAAATTCAAGAAAAACCGTTATTTTACTGGGGATTGGGATTGGGATATGTAAAAGAAAATTGTTCACACGATCGCAGGTGGTGTCAACTTATTCGAGGTCACCGTCCTCAGTTCGATGAACTGCACGTTGCCTTCGAATGACTGCAAAGGTCCGCCCCTCCGTTTTTCGGTGTGATGCCTGTTGCCGCCCTTTTTTGACCCTCATCAAAACTCCTAATTACCACTTGATATATTTTTTGACAGCTAAACCAATAAATTATCATCATAATTACCCCATTAATATCACTTTACCCGTAACCGGGTAAACATAATACTCCGGCACAGTGACAGTAAACAACAACAACACACACCGGCACAGCGGCAAACAACAACATACAACACCGGCTCAGCGGCAACAACAATACGCAATACAGCAACAGCGCAGCCGCGACAGGAGTGTCACAGTGCCACAGCAGCAATAGTGTCGACCAGCAGCAGAGCTACAACAACAGCAACGTCCAGCCAGCAGCAGTGCTACAGCAGCGTCACGTCAACAGCAGTGCCGCGAGAGCGCCAGGAGTGCCACCACCGCAGCAGTGCCGCCACAGCAGTAGCGCCGCTACCACAGTAGCGTCACCACCAGAGCAGCAACGCCACAGCAGCAGAGTCACCGCAGCCGCAGCGCCGCCGCAACGGTGCCAGCAACGAGGCCGTGGCCAGAGACAAAGACGCGAGTCTCCCGGTAAGCGCGACAGTAGCTAGGGAACAAACACTAACATTTCTATCGTCATGTGTTGCCCACATCCTCTCGTGGAGCGTTTGGGGCGCGCATAAGTAAACAAGTGAAGTAGAAATATGTCTTTATTGTTGGGCGGTTAAAGAGGGGAAGCGGGCAGGGCTAGGGGAGTGAGGTTAAGGTCGGCTTGGCGCGGGTTCAGAGCATCACGACGAGGTGTCAGCGGGTCTTACCCCTCCACCTCTGACGATTCTTCTGAACCAGGCCGCCAAGAAGCAGCTATCAACTTCGGTCATCATTGGATGACATTCCACAAGTGCTGACGAGTTTCACTCTCTCACTTGTGAGTCTGTCGCCCAGTGTAACCGAAGTCGAGCCGACCACTCAGGTTCGATGGCCTACAGAGGAAATTCCACATCCGAGAAGACGGGTCTTACCCTCTCTCGTGTGCGTGTTTATCCTTTGAAAGTCATCGTTACCGAGTACGTTGTTGCCACTCTCCGAAGCTAGTGGTCCAAGGAGTGGACAGCGGTCTTTGAGAACTATCTCTCTCTCCATTCCTTGTGGTCACTCTAGCCTGTACGAGTTTTGTAGCATTTTTATTGGCGACCTTTGGCTATGGCTTAGCTCATCAACCAGTGATGTTTTCAGAAATAAATAAATATTTCTGTAACTGGTCTTTGCAGACTGAGACGCCGACCCCGGCTGGAAAAACGTCGTTACAACAGAAAGAAAGAAAGAGAAAAATAAAAGGGACATACTAAACAATAAAGAAAATAAAATATCAATAATTGCCTTATAAATACATTATATAAAACTAATATATAATTAATATAAATAATTATTTATTTTAGACCACATTATTAAATGACTCAGAAAGATTGAAGCCAGGTTTAAAACATGTATTCACCACACAAGCAAAAATTAACGAAAAGATCAGTCTTAGGCTAAAAGCTTCATGCAGTTTGTGTGGGTGTGAGTGTGTGAGTTGTAAATAGCAAGCAGTGCAGTCAGCTGATGCAACTGATTCCAAAAGCGGAGCAATATTATTCACAAAATAAGAGTTATGCATTTGTGTGTTAATCTACGAAATAAAAATGTAATAGAGACTTACAGTCAGCATCCCACGCTAAAAGATCTTTCCGTGTATGTGTGGAATAAAGTTCAACTCAAAAGCTGTATGTGCACAATCAAAAGCTGACTAGATTAAATATATTAAATTTCTTACTTTTACATCAAACATGACATTAATTCTGGGTCTACATGCATTCTTTGATTGTTTTTATAAAAATATAACTCTAAATATATTCATCTTATAGGTGCACTATGAGTCACTTAAAAGTGCTTGGTGACGATGACTTTATCACCCCGTCGTTATTGACTTACATAAACAAGACACTGGGACAAAACTACAAAAATATAAAATTAGGTCTTAATATAAACACTAAAACAAGATAAATATCAAAAAATCAATATTAACAAAAAATAGCTGCCATAGCTTCTGTTGTTGCCTATCAGCTGTGTGTAGCGTCTGCGCGGCCACGCCTGTAAATCGCCACTGATGGGAATACGGCACAGAAGGAGGTTGTGGCTGGGATTTGCTGGACGTCTACCAGGTGTCCACTGTTGCTCGGTTGTAGCTTGTAGCTACAATGGGCAAGTGTGCTCGAAAAGATTCATGCTTAGAATAGTTAGTTGTTCATAGGTTAAGGGATAAAGGTGTGAAGTTACGTGTATGTCTAACTGGGACAGAAAGGTTTATATGCCTAAGCAGGTAGGGAAAATCAATTTCACCCTTTAGTAGTTTGACTATAAACATAACCCCAAGCATGCTACGACGATTAGTTAATGAGGGAAGATTAAGTAAAAGAAGTCTACCATAATAAGAGGGTAAGTCAATACCTGAAGCCGAGTTAAAGCCTCTCAACGCAAAAAACAGAAATAGTAATAATTATAGTCTCAATGATTCCTGTGAATTTGGTTGTGATCGAAAAACAGAAAAGTTATTAAAGAATCGAAAATGTTTAGTTGACATCAAAAAATTTCAGTACATTCTTTGGTATATTTTTGGTTTTCTCCCGAAAGAAAATTAAATCTTATGATAGAGCACTCTCGACTTTAGCTGTCTTTGTAGTATGCACACATATCGAATTCACACTGTACTCAGTGTTATGCATTGATAAAATATCAAATACGTTGTAGAACTTTGCCAAAATGTTTACGTAAACAATAAACCAATATCCTAAGCATATTTGAAGTGCAAAGTAACTTGACAGTGCAGACAACCTCGACAGAATTTAATTAATATGAATAAAAAACAAATTTTTTTACTTTATTAACATATATAGCGTTATCAGGCTTGATTATGAGTACACTGAAAGCAATTAGGGAAGTATATAATAACGATGCTTGTTTTAAAGACCGAATTCAAGAAATAGTCCTAACGACACCAACGAGGATCAAAGAATTAGAACATTTGTATATGAATACCTTCCTTTTAGAACATTCACCATTAATTCACTGTACACAAAGACAGATGGCAATTGTATTGACCACCATTCCCGGTGTACAAGTGAGATCGGTTCTCGATGATCATCCAATATTAGCCAGAAACCTAATAATAATAGCTTTAAACAAGTGAGAAAGCTACAGTCGAGAGTGCTCGACCGTATGATACCCGCAACCCATTTCGAGAGAAAAAAAAATTTTAATGGTATTTTAACAACAAATATACCAAAAATATACTGAATTTTGTGTTTTGTTTGTATATATTTGAAAATAACGGTTAAAAATCCACAACACCGACATGGTCACACTGTCAACTAAACAAACAAAGCGCGAGCAGCTGCAAGTGAATTTTGCATATAAAATTGATTCATTAATAACTTCCTTGTTTTTCACTCGATCTCAACCAAATTCACAGGAGTCATTGAGAATATAATTATTATTATGCATACCAAAATTCAATGCTCTAGGTCTATTATTACGGCTTTTACAGTTTTTGGGGGCGGAAAGGGGCGTGGCAAAAATCTAAAACAATCTTGATCTGCGTAAGACCTACACGAATACTGTCACCAAATTTGATATCTCTAGGTCATTCACACACTTAATACGTCCATATGCACTGGGCACAAAAATTTTGATAAATAGTTTCACGAATAACTTTTGTTCTACTTATCCGATTTGTACCAAAATTACAGGGTATATTAAGAGTGTCAAGCGCAAATGGGTTACAAAATTACACATCATTACACAAAGAACTTTTGGAGTTATACGCGATTTACTAAAAAAAAAACTTGACTTTTTCTAGATTAATGCTTATTGTGGGCGAAGGGCGCGTGGCATCCAACTTTTGAAATAAACTTGATCTGCGTAGGGTATGAAGGAAACTTTTTGCCAAATTTGGTGTCTCTATGTCTTATAGTCTCTGAGATCCAGGTGGTCATACGGACAGACAGACGGACAGACGAACAGACGGACAGACGGACAGACTGACAGACGGACATGGCTATATCATCTCGGCTGTTGACGCTGATCAAGAATATATATACTTTATGGGGTCGGAGATGCCTCCTTCTGCCTGTTACATACATTTTCTGTTGGCACTAAGTCATAATACCCTTCTACCCTATGGGTAGCGGGTATAAAAAGTAATTGTTATTCATTATTTAATAGAATGGAATGAGTTATATTCAACAAGTAAAAAAGCTACATTTTATTCGATCTCAACCAATTTCAGAGGAATCATTAAGAATATAATTATTATTATGTATACCAAAATTCAATGCTCTAGGTCCATTATTTTGGCTTTTACAGCTTTTGGGGGCGGAAAGGGGCTTGGCAAAAATCTAAAACAAACTTGATCTGCGTAGGACCTATAAGAGAACTATTACCAAATTTGGTAGCTCTAGCTCTTATAGTCTCTGAGATCTAGGTGTTCATACAGACGGACAGACGGACATGTCTATATCGTCTCGGTTGTTGACACTGATCAAGAATATATATGCTTTATGTGGTCAGAGATGCCTCCTTCTGCCTGTTACAAACATTTTCTGTTGGCACTAAGTTATAATACCCTTCAACCCCATGGGTAGCGAGTATAAAAATTGATGATCTGAAAAAAAAATTTGACAAATCTGAGAAAAGACCGATACAAAATAAAACAATCAATAAGATGCGAAAATATTAGTAAATTGTTTCAATCAAGCACGCATTCTAATACATGGCCCTATGAGTAGCGGGTATAAAAATTGATGATCTAAAAAATACATTTGACAAATCTGAGAAAAGACCGATACAAAATAATACAATCAATAAGCATGCGAAAATATTAATAAATTGTTTCAATCAAGATCGCATTCTAATACATGGCCAGAAAGAAAAACTAGATAAAGTTCACTGGTCTCAAATATCAAAATTTTTGAGCAGACTTCGAGCAGATTTGAGATCCGTAAAGGTGAAGTATTATTTGGATATAACAATACCAACTATCCTAAACACACCTCTGACAATTGAAACTGGTGATGAACCGGAATAAATAGAATCAGCCAAGATTGACTGAGTAGAAACACAAGATCTTGAATTGTCAAATCCAGAAATTGAAGAAAAAGATTTAAAAAATCTAACAATTCCTGCTGTTTTAATTCAATTTGAGTTATCATACAAAAGACTTAACGGATTCCGATACGAAATCCAGTGTCATAGAATAAAAATTCGGTAACACAATGGCACAATCTAATATAGATTTTATAAACACTGCATCCAAGCTTATACCATGTTTCGATGATAAAGCTGAAAACCTAACAAGTTTTATTGATGCATTGGTCATAATGGAGTCAATAAAAGGCGAACACGAACAGTAAGCTGTTTCAATAATAAAAACAAAGCTTAATGATGCTGCCAGAAATCTAATCGTAAATGCAGCAACAGTAACTGAAGTCACTTCCTGATTAAATGGCCAAGTCAAAAGCGAAACCGTAGAAGTATTGTCAGCGAACCTGGTGAACCTACAGCAACGCAATAAAATTGCCAACCAATATACAGTAGATGGTGGTTTGGCCCTGTAGTTAGCCAGAAGTTATTCAACTCAGCATGCAGTCAAAGCAATGACAAAAATTGCGCAATCGATAAGGTAAAACTTATCATGCAAGCTGGTACATTCATTACAATGAATGATGTAATATCCAAATTTGTAAATAGTTGCACAGAAGTAATAGTCAAACATTGTCCTCCACTTCAAAAATTATCCACAGCGAGACGGAAACCGCGGACGTGGAAATCAATGAAATAACTATCGTAGTAACAATGATAGAGGAGGCCAATATAGAGGAACCTCTGGAGGACGTGGCAACTCGAATCGAGGCAACAACAACAACAATGGTAACAATGTACGACACGCTCAAGGCATGTCGCAAAACCTTTAGGTTCTTTAGATTTAGAATTTCTCAAAATGTCTCGTTGTGAAGTAATAAGAAAAATTAACGCAACTACCGAATACAACCTAATACCTAATCAGGAGATAGGAGATGGTATGTTTGTTGGTAGTTCAATATCAAATTACGAATAATGAGTACAAGCAACACTAATAAATTTCTAAATATAAAAAAAATAAATATTGAACCACTATCCAATTATCAATTAGCAAACTCTAAAGATTCTCAAAGAGCAGAATATATTCTTACAAAATTAAAGACGAATTTTTCACTAGAATTCAATAAAATCATGACTGAATTATGTTGAAAATATACAGATATATTTCGATTGGAAACTGAACCAATCTCGACCAATACTTTTACAAACAAAAATTAAGATTGAAATAATTAATATGAAAACAAGTAAGAAAGCTACAGTCGAGAGTTCTCGGTATGATACCCGCAACCCATTTCGAGAGAAAACAAAAAGCTTGAATGATATTTTAACAAAAAATATACCACCGAATATACTAAAATTTGTTTTTTTGTATATAGATATTTTTTTTTAAATTCATTAAATACCGACATGGTCACTCTGTCAACTAAACAAAAAAAGCGCGAGCAGCTGCAACTGAATTTTGCATATAAAATTGATTCTTTAATAACTTCCTTGTTTTTCACTCGATCTCAACCAAAAACCAGGAATCATTGAGAATATAATTGTTATTATGCATACCAAAATTCAATGCTCTAGGTCTATTATTACGGCTTTTACAGTTTTTGGGGGCGGAAAGGGGCGTGGCAAAAATCTAAAAAAAACTCGATCTGCGTAAGACCTACACGAATACTGTCACCAAATTTGATATCTCTAGGTCATTCACACACTTAATACGTCCATATGCACTGGGCTCAACAATTTTGATAAATAATTTAACGAATAACTTTGGTTCTACTTATACGATGTGTACCAAAATTACAGGGTATATTAAGAGTGTCAAGCGCAGATGGGTTACCAAATTACACATCATTACACAAAGAACTTTTGGAGTTATACGCAATTTACATAAAAAAAACTTTACTTTTTCTAGATTAATGCTTATTGTGGGCGAAGCGGGCGTGGCATCCAACTTTTGAAATAAACTTGATCTGTGTAGGGTATAAAGGAACCTTTTTGCCAAATTTGGTGTCTCTATGTATTATAGTCTCTGAGATCCAGGTGTTCATACGGACAGACAGACGGACAGACGAACAGACAGACAGACATGGCTATGTCGTCTCGGTTATTGACACTGATCAAGAATATATATACTTTATGGGGTCGGAGATGCCTCCTTCTTAAAACTGCGTCCCGAACATACTTTACTATTGTGGAATAGGTAAAATGCTTGAAAACATTCGATGAAATTTGTATTGGCCAAACAAAGTTTGCAAATGTACCAAGTACTCCAATCGTGCGTTACGACCACGACTAGGCCCGGTCAAAGAGACTTAACGTGTCTTTTAAAAGATAGATGCCAGTAAAGAAGTTTACAATGGATTCAATTCTTAGCTTCATAAAAGAGAATTTATTAGTCAACGGTGTACAATTTAAGTCCCACAAATTAAAAGAAAATTTGGCAAAATATAATATACAACACTTTTATGCGGCTGTACACGCTCCGCAAGCAAATGGTGTTGTTATCCGTACTGAAGACGTCCCAATGCAGAATACCATTTGCATGTAAAAATGGTTCAAAGGTTGTTGGACAACTGGTATTCTCTGTGGGTCTTCGTTAATATTTAGGTTTGGTTCTATTCGGCTGAGTGCGTCAGCGACTACGTTTTGTGACCCTTTTTTGTATACTACTTCATAGTCATCTGCGGACAGGGTAGTTTTCCACCGAAGTAACTTGGGATTTTGGCCTTTTAAGTTTTCTAGCCATAGTAGAGGTTTGTGGTCTGTAACTATTCTGAATCTTCAGCCAAAAAGGTATGGCCTGAAGATAGCTATCATTTCATTCTCAATTGGGGAGTTCCTGATGTTTATGTTCGAAAGCGTTCTAGTATTGGGTCTTTGCACAGTATTGGGTCTTTGCACAAAAGGATTTTCGAAGTTTCAAATGCGTTTTTGATATCGACATCTGTTACTTTAGACTTTATCCCTTTTATTTACCTTGTTAGGGGCTTAATTATTTTTGCGAAATCCCTTATGAATTTCTTATAGTACCCAAGTAAGCTCATAAAAGACTTGATCTCCGTGGTGATCTTTGGGCAGGGAAAATCTTTTATAGCTTTTGTAATTTTGTAAAATATAATAATATCATCCACATAAACGAGGCAACGTTTCCCACTAGATCGCCTAGATCGTTCTCAATAACGCGTTGAAAAGTTGCAGGTGCATTTTTGAGGCCGAAAGGCCTTCTCGTGAATTCGTATATCCATTTTCGACAGTATATGCCGATTTGTTTCTAAAGCGACGACTAAAATATAATAATATCATCTACATAAACGAGGCAACGTTTCCCACTAGATCGCCTAGATCGTTGTCAATAACGCGTTGAAAATTTGCAGGTGCATTTTTGAGGCCGAAAGGCCTTCTCGTGAATTCGTAATGTCCATTTTCGACATTTGCCGATTTGTTCGCATCATGTGGATTCATTTCAATTTATTATTTATTAAATCCACTTGCTAAATCTATTTTTGTAAAATATTTAATTTTTCCTATATTATCTAATATGTCTGCTATGTTTGGGATCGGATATCTATCGGAAATGGTTTTTTCGTTTAGTTTACTGAAATCTATTACAGGGCGCAATTTTTTTTTACCCATGACGTCGGCCTTTTTAGGCATAACCCAAACTCCAAGAGGAGTGGCTGTTCTTAATAATATTTTGTTGAAGCATTTTAGAATATCGATTGCGAACTTCTTCCTTGAATATGAATGGATATCGGTATGACTTCGTGTGTATCGGGACATTGTCTACTGTCGGTATGCAACGCGTAATGACATTAGAGAATGTTAATTGGTCCCCTTCATTGTAAAAGTTTTTTGAAAGATTTGCATAGTTGCATTCGGTTTCTCTTCATCGGTCTGTCCGATAGTTTATTTTTTATTGGCTTATATTATGTTTTGTCCACGCTGCGGACATGCAGTGCAGTTGTCCGTAGTTGTGAATGGAGAATTCCTCTGCATGTAGCGCTTACTCCAAGTAGAGTGTTTGATTTTGATCGGAGTTGTTACAGACTTCGAAGTATGCGAAACTAGTAGTTACAAGTAGTATGTTTAGCTGATTCTCAGCATAAGTGACATTAATGGGGTAATTAAGATGATAATTTATGGATTTAGCTGTCAAAAAATATGTCAAGTGGTAATTAAGAGTTTTGATGAGGGTCAAAAAGTAGTGTGTGTGATCAAAGGGTTAGGTAAATAAATAAACAAATAAATTAGACTATTGGGGGGTGAGTGTGGTGTGATAGGTTGTGGGGATTGGAGTGTTGGATCTTGTTTTATTTTAGGATAAGTCAAGTGTATGAGGACGGACAAAGCGCGAGCAGCTGCAAGTGAATTTTGCATATAAAATTGATTCATTAATAACTTCCTTGGTTTTCATTCGATCTCAAACAAATTCACAGGAATCATTGAGAATATAATTATTATTATGCATACCAAAATTCAATGCTCTAGGTCTAATTATTACGGCTTTTACAGTTTTTGGGGGCGGAAAGGGGCGTGGCAAAAATCTAAAACAAACTTGATCTGCGTAAGACCTACACGAATACTGTCACCAAATTTGATATCTCTAGGTCATTCACACACTTAAAACGTCCATATGCATTGGGCACAACAATTGTGATAAATACTTTAACGATTAACTTTTGTTGGACTTATCCGATTTGTACCAAAATTACAGGGTATATTAAGAGTATCAAGCGCAGACGGGTTACCAAATTACACAACATTACACAAAGAACTTTAGTAGTTATATGCAA
>JAWNOW010000279.1:0-17115 GCA_035045625.1 Drosophila formosana
AAATTTTTTGAATTAAAAATATCAAGAAAAATGAAAAATTCCCGAAATTTAAAAATTCACAAAAGTTTTAAATTTTGGAAAAAATTCCGTAATTAGATGAAAAAAAGGAAATTTTTTCTGAAATAAAAAATATAAAATCGAAATTTTCTATTAATTAAGAAATCGACAAAATTGGAAAATTGGAAAATTTGTTGAATAGAAATATCGTGAAAAATGCAAAATTTCCCAAAATTTAAATATCGATACAAATGTAAAATTTCGAAAAAATTCCGAAATTCGATGAAAAAAAGAAAAAATTTCCAAAATAGTAAAAACTGTAAAATCGACAAAATCATAAAATTCTCTAAATAAAGAAATCGACAAAATTGGAAAATTGTAAAATTTGTTAAAATAAAAATACCGAGAAAAATGCAAAAATTCCCAAAAATTAAAAAATCACAAAAAATTTAAAATTTCGAAAAATGATATAAAAAAAAACATTATTTCCAAAATTGTAAAAACTGTAAAATCGACAAAATCACAAAGTTCTCTTAATTAACAAATCGACAAAATTGGAAAATTGTAAAATTTGTTGAATTAAAAATATCGAGAAATACGTGAAAATTCACAAAATCTACAAATTGACAAAATTTAAAATTTCGGAAAATATCCCAAATTTTATAAAAAAAAGAAAATTTTTTCAAAATAGCAAAAACTGTAACATCGACAAAATCACAAAGTTCTCTAAATAAAGAAATCGACAAAATTTGAAAATTTGTAAAATTTGTTGAATTAAACATATCGAGAAAAATTCAAAAATTCCCAAAATTCAAAATTTTCTCTAAATTAAAAACTCGACAAAAAATATATCGAAAAAAATTCCAAAAATTTCCAAAATTCAAAAATCGACAAAAATTTAAAATTTATTAAAAAAAGAAAACTTTTTTCAAAATTGTAAAAACTGTAAAATGGACAAAATCATAAAATTCTCTAAATAAAGAAATCGACAAAATTTGAAAATTGTAAAATTTATTGAATTAAAAATATCGAGAAAAATGCAAAAATTCCCAAAATTCAAAAATCGACAAAAAATTCAAACTTTGAAAAATTTATAAAAAAAAGAAAATTTTTTTCAAAATTGTAAAAACTGTAAAATCGACAAAATCACAAAATTCTCTAAATAAAGAAATCGACAAAATTTGAAAATTGTAAAATTTGTTGAATTAAAAATATCGAGAAAAATGCAAAAATTCCCAAAATTCAAAAATCCACAAAAAATTTTAAAAATTTTAAAAAAACAGAAATTTTTTTTAAAATTGTAAAAACTGTAAAATCGACAAATTTCTCTAAATTAAGAAATCGACAAAATTTGAAAATTGTAAAATTTGTTGAATTAAAAATATCGAGAAAAATGCAAAAATTCCCAAAATTCAAAAATCCACAAAAATTTTAAATTTTGGAAAAAATTCCGAAATTAGATGAAAAAGAACCATTTTTTTAAAATAGTAAAAACTGTAAAATCGACAAAATCATAAATTTTTCTAAATTATGAACTCGACAAAATTGGAAAATTGTAATATTTGTTGAATTAAAAATATCGAAAAAAAATTCAATAATTCCCAAAATTCAAAAATCGACAAAAATTTAAAACTTCGAAAATTTTATAAAAAAATAAAATTTTTTTCAAAATTGTAAAACTGTAAAATCGACAAAATCACAAAATTCTCTAAATAAAGAAATCGACAAAATTTGAAAATTGTAAACTTTGTTGAATTACAAATATCGAGAAAAATGCAAAAATTCCCAAAATGCAAAAATCCACAAAAATTTTAAATTTCAGAATTTTTTTTAATTGTAAAAACTGTAATATCGCAAATTTCTCTAAATTAAGAAATCGACAAAATTTGAAAATTGTAAAATTTGTTGAATTAAAAATATCGATAGAAATGAAAAAATTCCCAAAATTCAAAAATTCACAAAAATTTAAAACTAAAAATATCAATAAAAATGCAAAAATTTCCAAAAATCCAAATATCGACAAAAATTTTAAATTTCGGAAAAATTCCGAAATTCGATGTAAAAAAGAAAATTTTTTCAAAATAATAAATTTTTTTTTTTAAATAGTAACAAGTAAGAAAGCTACAGTCGAGAGTGCTCGACCGTACGATACCCGCAACCCATTTCGAGAGAATACAAAAAGCTTAAATGATATTTTAACAAAAAATATACCACAAAATATACTGAAATTTGTTTTTTTTTGTATATATTACTATTTTTTTAAATCCATTAAATACCGACATGGTCACTCTGTCAACTAACTGCGCGAGCAGCTGCAAGTGAATAACTTCCTTGTATTTCATTATATCTCAACCAAATTCACAGGAATCATTGAGAATATAATTATTATTATGCATACCAAAATTCAATGCTCTAGGTTCATTATTACGGCTTTTACAGTTTTTGGGGGCGGAAAGGGGCGTGGCAAAATCTAAAACAAACTTGATCTGCGTAAGACCTACACGAATACTGCCACCAAATTTGATATCTCTAGGTCATTCACACACTTAAAACGTCCATATGCATTGGGCACAACAATTTTGATAAATAATTTCACGAATAACTTTTGTTCTACTTATCCGATTTGTACCAAAATTACAGGGTATATTAAGAGTGTCAAGCGCAGATGGGATACCAAATTACACATCATTACACAAAGAACTTTTAGAGTTATACGCGATTTACATAAAACAAACTTGACTTTTTCTAGATTAATGCTTATTGTGGGCGAAGAGGGCGTGGCATCCAACTTTTGAAATAAACTTGATCTGCGTAGGGTATGAAGGAACCTATTTTTCCAAATTTGGTGTCTCTATGTCTTATAGTCTCTGAGATCCAGGTGTTCATACGGACAGACAGATGGACAGACGGACAGACAGACAGACGGACATGGCTATATCGTCTCGGCTGTTGACACTGATCAAGAATATATATACTTTATGGGGTCGGAGATGCCTCCTTCTGCCTGTTACATACATTTTCTGTTGGCACTAAGTTATAATACCCTTCTACCCTATGGGTAGCGGGTATAAAAACTGTAAAATCGACAAAATCACAAAGTTCTCTTAATTAAGAAATCGACAAAATTTGAAAATTGTAAAATTTGTTGAATTAAAAATATCGAGAAAAATGCAAAAATTCCCAAAATTCAAAAATTCACAAAAATTTAAAACTAAAAATATCAATAAAAATGCAAAAATTTCCAAAAATCCAAATATCGACAAAAATTTTAAATTTCGGAAAAATTCCGAAATTCGATGTAAAAAAGAAAATTTTTTCAAAATAATAAATTTTTTTTTTAAATAGTAACAAGTAAGAAAGCTACAGTCGAGAGTGCTCGACCGTATGATACCCGCAACCCATTTCGAGAGAATACAAAAAGCTTAAATGATATTTTAACAAAAAATATACCACAGAATATACTGAAATTTGTTTTTTTTTGTATATACATATTTTTTTTAAATCCATTAAATACCGACATGGTCACTCTGTCAACTAAACAAACAAAGCGCGAGCAGCTGCAAGTGAATTTTGCATATAAAATTGATTCATGAATAACTTCCTTGTATTTTATTATATCTCAACCAAATTCACAGGAATCATTGAGAATATAATTATTATTATGCATACCAAAATTCAATGCTCTAGGTTTATTATTAAGGCTTTTACAGTTGTTGGGGGCGGAAAGGGGCGTGGCAAAAATCTAAAACAAACTTGATCTGCGTAAGACCTACACGAATACTGCCACCAAATTTGATATCTCTAGGTCATTCACACACTTAAAACGTCTATATGCATTGGGCACAACAATTTTAATAAATAATTTCACGAATAACTTTTGTTCTACTTATCCGATTTGTACCAACATTACAGGGTATATTAAGAGTATCAAGCGCAGATGAGATACCAAATTAAATCGACAAAATTGGAAAATTTTAAAATTTTTTGAATTAAAAATATCAAGAAAAATGAAAAATTCCCGAAATTTAAAAATTCACAAAAGTTTTAAATTTTGGAAAAATTCCGTAATTAGATGAAAAAAAGGAAATTTTTTCTGAAATAAAAAATATAAAATCGAAATTTTCTATTAATTAAGAAATCGACAAAATTGGAAAATTGGAAAATTTGTTGAATAGAAATATCGTGAAAAATGCAAAATTTCCCAAAATTTAAATATCGATACAAATGTAAAATTTCGAAAAAATTCCGAAATTCGATGAAAAAAAGAAAAAATTTCCAAAATAGTAAAAACTGTAAAATCGACAAAATCATAAAATTCTCTAAATAAAGAAATCGACAAAATTGGAAAATTGTAAAATTTGTTAAAATAAAAATACCGAGAAAAATGCAAAAATTCCCAAAAATTAAAAAATCACAAAAAATTTAAAATTTCGAAAAATTTATAAAAAAAAACATTATTTCCAAAATTGTAAAAACTGTAAAATCGACAAAATAACAAAATTCTCTTAATAGAGAAATCGACAAAATATGAAAATTGTAAAATTTGTTGAATTAAAAATATCGAGAAAAATGCAAAAATTCATAAAATTCAAAAATCGACAAAAATTTTAAATTTAAGAAAATTTTCAAATCTCGTAAAAAACAATTTTTGTTTTAAATTTTAAAAACTGTAAAAACTGTAATCTCGAAAATTTCTTTAAATTAAGAAATCGACAAAATGGAAAAATTGTAAAATTTGTTAAAATAAAAATACCGAGAAAAATGCAAAAATTCCCAAAAATTAAAAAATCACAAAAAATTTAAAATTTCGAAAAATGTATAAAAAAAAACATTATTTCCAAAATTGTAAAAACTGTAAAATCGACAAAATAACAAAGTTCTCTTAATTAACAAATCGAAAAAATTAGAAAATTGTAAATTTTGTTGAATTAAAAATATCGAGAAATACGTGAAAATTCACAAAATCTACAAATTGACAAAATTTAAAATTTCGGGAAATATCCCAAATTTTATAAAAAAAAGAAAATTTTTTCAAAATAGCAAAAACTGTAACATCGACAAAATCACAAAGTTCTCTAAATAAAGAAATCGACAAAATTTGAAAATTTGTAAAATTTGTTGAATTAAACATATCGAGAAAAATTCAAAAATTCCCAAAATTCAAAATTTTCTCTTAATTAAAAACTCGACAAAAAATATATCGAAAAAAATTCCAAAAATTTCCAAAATTCAAAAATCGACAAAAATTTAAAATTTATTAAAAAAATAAAACTTTTTTCAAAATTGTAAAAACTGTAAAATGGACAAAATCATAAAATTCTCTAAATAAAGAAATCGACAAAATTTGAAAATTGTAAAATTTGTTGAATTAAAAATATCGAGAAAAATGCAAAAATTCCCAAAATTCAAAAATCGACAAAAAATTCAAACTTTGAAAAATTTATAAAAAAAGAAAATTTTTTTCAAAATTGTAAAAACTGTAAAATCGACAAAATCACAAAATTCTCTAAATAAAGAAATCGACAAAATTTGAAAATTGTAAACTTTGTTGAATTACAAATATCGAGAAAAATGCAAAAATTCCCAAAATGCAAAAATCCACAAAAATTTTAAATTTCAGAAATATTTTTTTCAAAATTGTAAAAACTGTAAAATCGACAAATTTCTCTAAATTAAGAAATCGACAAAATTTGAAAATTGTAAAATTTGTTGAATTACAAATATCGAGAATAATGCAAAAATTCCCAAAATGCAAAAATCCACAAAAGTTTTAAATTTTGGAAAAAATTCCGAAATTAGATGAAAAAGAACCATTTTTTTAAAATAGTAAAAACTGTAAAATCGACAAAATCATAAATTTTTCTAAATTATGAACTCGACAAAATTGGAAAATTGTAATATTTGTTGAATTAAAAATATCGAAAAAAAAATTCAATAATTCCCAAAATTCAAAAATCGACAAAAATTTAAAACTTCGAAAATTTTATAAAAAAATAAATTTTTTTTCAAAATTGTAAAACTGTAAAATCGACAAAATCACAAAATTCTCTAAATAAAGAAATCGACAAAATTTGAAAATTGTAAACTTTGTTGAATTACAAATATCGAGAAAAATGCAAAAATTCCCAAAATGCAAAAATCCACAAAAATTTTAAATTTCAGAATTTTTTTTAATTGTAAAAACTGTAATATCGCAAATTTCTCTAAATTAAGAAATCGACAAAATTTGAAAATTGTAAAATTTGTTGAATTAAAAATATCGATAGAAATGAAAAAATTCCCAAAATTCAAAAATTCACAAAAATTTAAAACTAAAAATATCAATAAAAATGCAAAAATTTCCAAAAATCCAAATATCGACAAAAATTTTAAATTTCGGAAAAATTCCGAAATTCGATGTAAAAAAGAAAATTTTTTCAAAATAATAAATTTTTTTTTTTTAAATAGTAACAAGTAAGAAAGCTACAGTCGAGAGTGCTCGACCGTACGATACCCGCAACCCATTTCGAGAGAATACAAAAAGCTTAAATGATATTTTAACAAAAAATATACCACAAAATATACTGAAATTTGTTTTTTTTTGTATATATTACTATTTTTTTAAATCCATTAAATACCGACATGGTCACTCTGTCAACTAACTGCGCGAGCAGCTGCAAGTGAATAACTTCCTTGTATTTCATTATATCTCAACCAAATTCACAGGAATCATTGAGAATATAATTATTATTATGCTTTTACAGTTTTTGGGGGCGGAAAGGGGCGTGGCAAAAATCTAAAACAAACTTGATCTGCGTAAGACCTACACGAATACTACCACCAAATTTGATATCTCTAGGTCATTCACACACTTAAAACGTCCATATGCATTGGGCACAACAATTTTGATAAATAATTTCACGAATAACTTTTGTTCTACTTATCCGATTTGTACCAAAATTACAGGGTATATTAAGAGTGTCAAGGGCAGATGGAATACCAAATTACACATCATGACGCAAAGAACTTTTAGAGTTATACGCGATTTACATAAAAAAAACTTGACTTTTTCTATATTAATGCTAATTGTGGGCGAAGGGGGCGTGGCATCCAACTTTTGAAATAAACCTGATCTGCATAGGGTATGAAGGAACCTATTTTTCCAAATTTGGTGTCTCTATGTCTTATAGTCTCTGAGATCCAGGTGTTCATACGAACATACAGACGGACAGACGGACATGGCTACATCGTCTAGGCTGTTGACGCTGATCAAGAATATATATACTTTATGGGGTCGGAGATGCCTCCTTCTGCCTGTTACATACATTTTCTGTTGACACTAAGTCATAATACCCTTCTACCCTATGGGTAGCGGGTATAATAAGAAAAATTTTTTAAAATAGTGAAAACTTTAAAATCGACAAAATCACAAAATTCTCTAAATAAAGAAATCGACAAAATTTGAAAATTGTAAAATTTTTTGAATTACAAATATCGAAAAAAATGCAAAAATTCCCAAAATTCAAAAATTCACAAAAATTTAAAACTAAAAATATCAATAAAAATGCAAAAATTTCCAAAAATCCAAATATCGACAAAAATTTTAAATTTCGGAAAAATTCCGAAATTCGATGTAAAAAAGAAAATTTTTTCAAAATAATAAGATTTTTTTTTTTAAATAGTAACAAGTAAGAAAGCTACAGTCGAGAGTGCTCGACCGTATGATACCCGCAACCCATTTCGAGAGAATACAAAAAGCTTAAATGATATTTTAACAAAAAATATACCACAGAATATACTGAAATTTGTTTTTTTTTGTATATACATATTTTTTTTAAATCCATTAAATACCGACATGGTCACTCTGTCAACTAAACAAACAAAGCGCGAGCAGCTGCAAGTGAATTTTGCATATAAAATTGATTCATGAATAACTTCCTTGTATTTTATTATATCTCAACCAAATTCACAGGAATCATTGAGAATATAATTATTATTATGCATACCAAAATTCAATGCTCTAGGTTCATTATTACGGCTTTTACAGTTTTTGGGGGCGGAAAGGGGCGTGGCAAAAATCTAAAACAAACTTGATCTGCGTAAGACCTACACGAATACTGCCACCAAATTTGATATCTCTAGGTCATTCACACACTTAAAACGTCCATATGCATTGGGCACAACAATTTTGATAAATAATTTCACGAATAACTTTTGTTCTACTTATCCGATTTGTACCAAAATTACAGGGTATATTAAGAGTGTCAAGCGCAGATGGGATACCAAATTACACATCATTACACAAAGAACTTTTGGAGTTATACGCGATTTACATAAAAAAACTTGACTTTTTCTAGATTAATGCTTATTGTGGGCGAAGAGGGCGTGGCATCCAACTTTTGAAATAAACTTGATCTGCGTAGGGTATGAAGGAACCTATTTTTCCAAATTTGGTGTCTCTATGTCTTATAGTCTCTGAGATCCAGGTGTTCATACGGACAGATAGACGGACAGACGGACAGACAGACATGGACATGGACATGGCTATATCGTCTCGGCTGTTGACACTGATCAAGAATATATATACTTTATGGGGTCGGAGATGCCTCCTTCTGCCTGTTACATACATTTTCTGTTGGCACTAAGTTATAATACCCTTCTACCCTATGGGTAGCGGGTATAAAAACTGTAAAATCGACAAAATCACAAAGTTCTCTTAATTAACAAATCGACAAAATTGGAAAATTGTAAATTTTGTTGAATTAAAAATATCGAGAAATACGTGAAAATTCACAAAATCTACAAATTGACAAAATTTAAAATTTCGGAAAATATCCCAAATTTTATAAAAAAAAGAAAATTTTTTCAAAATAGCAAAAACTGTAACATCGACAAAATCACAAAGTTCTCTAAATAAAGAAATCGACAAAATTTGAAAATTTGTAAAATTTGTTAAATTAAACATATCGAGAAAAATTCAAAAATTCACAAAATTCAAAATTGTAAAAACTGTAAAATGGATAAAATCATAAAATTCTCTAAATAAAGAAATCGACAAAATTTGAAAATTGTAAAATTTATTGAATTAAAAATATCGAGAAAAATGCAAAAATTCCCAAAATTCAAAAATCGACAAAAATTTTAAATTTTGGAATAATTCCGAATTTCGATGAAAAAAAGAAAATTTGGTTCAAAATAGTAAAAACTGTGAAATCGACAAAATCACAAAATTCTCTAAATTAAAAAATCGACAAAATTGGAAAATTTTAAAATTTTTTGAATTAAAAATATCAAAAAAAATGAAAAATTCCCGAAATTTAAAAATTCACAAAAATTTTAAATTTTGGAAAAAATTCCGTAATTAGATGAAAAAAAGGAAATTTTTTCTAAAATAAAAAATATAAAATCGAAATTTTCTATTAATTAAGAAATCGACAAAATTGGAAAATTGGAAAATTTGTTGAATAAAAATATCGTGAAAAATGCAAAAATTTCGCAAAATTTAAAATATCGATACAAAATGTAAAATTTCGAAAAAAATTCCGAAATTCGATGAAAAAAAGAAAAAAATTTCTCAAAATAGTCAAAACTGTAAAATCGACAAAATCATAAAATTCTCTAAATAAAGAAATCGACAAAATTGGAAAATTGTAAAATTTGTTAAAATAAAAATACCGAGAAAAATGCAAAAATTCCCAAAAATTCAAAAATCACAAAAAATTTAAAATTTCGAAAAATTTATAAAAAAAAACATTATTTCCAAAATTGTAAAAACTGTAAAATCGACAAAATCACAAAATTCTCTTAATAAAGAAATCGACAAAATATGAAAATTGTAAAATTTGTTGAATTAAAAATATCGAGAAAAATGCAAAAATTCATAAAATTCAAAAATCGACAAAAATTTTAAATTTAAGAAAATTTCCAAATCTCGTAAAAAACAATTTTTGTTTTAAATTGTAAAAACTGTAAAAACTGTAATCTCGAAAATTTCTTTAAATTAAGAAATCGACAAAATGGGAAAATTGTAATATTTGTTGAATTAAAAATATCGAAAAAAAATGCAAAAATTCCCAAAATTCAAAAATCGACAAAAAATTCAAACTTTGAAAAATTTATAAAAAAAGAAAATTTTTTTCAAAATTGTAAAAACTGTAAAATCGACAAAATCACAAAACTCTCTAAATAAAGAAATCGACAAAATTTGAAAATTGTAAAATTTGTTTAATTACAAATATCGAGAAAAATGCAAAAATTCCCAAAATTCAAAAAATCCACAAAAATTTTAAATTTTGGAAAAAATTCCGAAATAAGATGAAAAAGAAACATTTTTTTAAAATAGTAAAATCTGTAAAATCGACAAAATCATAAATTTTTCTAAATTATGAACTCGACAAAATTGAAAATTGTAATATTTGTTGAATTAAAAATATCGAAAAAAAATTCAAAAATTCAAAAATCGACAAAAATTTAAAACTTCGAAAAATTTATAAAAAAATAAAATTTTTTTCAAAATTGTAAAACTGTAAAATCGACAAAATCACAAAATTCTCTAAATAAAGAAATCGACAAAATTTGAAAATTGTAAACTTTGTTGAATTACAAATATCGAGAAAAATGCAAAAATTCCCAAAATGCAAAAATCCACAAAAATTTTAAATTTCAGAATATTTCCAAAACTCGAAAAAAATTTTTTTTTTAATTGTAAAAACTGTAATATCGCAAATTTCTCTAAATTAAGAAATCGACAAAATTTGAAAATTGTAAAATTTGTTGAATTAAAAATATCGATAAAAATGAAAAAATTCTCAAAATTCAAAAATTCACAAAAATTTAAAACTAAAAATATCAATAAAAATGCAAAAATTTCCAAAAATTCAAATATCGACAAAAATTTTAAATTTCGGAAAAATTCCGAAATTCGATGTAAAAAAGAAAATTTTTTCAAAATAATAAATTTTTTTTTTTTAAATAGTAACAAGTAAGAAAGCTACAGTCGAGAGTGCTCGACCGTACGATACCCGCAACCCATTTCGAGAGAATACAAAAAGCTTAAATGATATTTTAACAAAAAATATACCACAGAATATACTGAAATTTGTTTTTTTTTGTATATACATATTTTTTTTAAATCCATTAAATACCGACATGGTCACTCTGTCAACTAACTGCGCGAGCAGCTGCAAGTGAATAACTTCCTTGTATTTCATTATATCTCAACCAAATTCACAGGAATCATTGAGAATATAATTATTATTATGCATACCAAAATTCAATGCTCTAGGTTCATTATTACGGCTTTTACAGTTTTTGGGGGCGGAAAGGGGCGTGGCAAAAATCTAAAACAAACTTGATCTGCGTAAGACCTACACGAATACTGCCACCAAATTTGATATCTCTAGGTCATTCACACACTTAAAACGTCCATATGCATTGGGCACAACAATTTTGATAAATAATTTCACGAATAACTTTTGTTCTACTTATCCGATTTGTACCAAAATTACAGGGTATATTAAGAGTGTCAAGCGCAGATGGGATACCAAATTACACATCATTACACAAAGAACTTTTGGAGTTATACGCGATTTACATAAAAAAAACTTGACTTTTTCTAGATTAATGCTTATTGTGGGCGAAGGGGGCGTGGCATCCAACTTTTGAAATAAACTTGATCTGCGTAGGGTATGGTGTCTCTATGTCTTATAGTCTCTGAGATCCAGGTGTTCATACGGACAGACAGACGGACAGACGGACAGACAGACAGACGGACATGGCTATATCGTCTCGGCTGTTGACACTGATCAAGAATATATATACTTTATGGGGTCGGAGATGCCTCCTTCTGCCTGTTACATACATTTTCTGTTGGCACTAAGTTATAATACCCTTCTACCCTATGGGTAGCGGGTATAAAAACTGTAAAATCGACAAAATCACAAAGTTCTCTTAATTAACAAATCGACAAAATTGTAAAATTGTAAAATTTGTTGAATTAAAAATATCGAGAAATACGCGAAAATTCACAAAATTTACAAATTGACAAAATTTAAAATTTCGGAAAATATCCCAAATTTTATAAAAAAAAGAAAATTTTTTCAAAATAGCAAAAACTGTAACATCGACAAAATCACAAAGTTCTCTAAATAAAGAAATCGACAAAATTTGAAAATTTGTAAAATTTGTTGAATTAAACATATCGAGAAAAATGCAAAAATTCCCAAAATTCAAAATTTTCTCTAAATTAAAAACTCGACAAAAAATATATCGAAAAAAATTCCAAAAATTTCCAAAATTCAAAAATCGACAAAAATTTAAAATTTATTAAAAAAAGAAAACTTTTTTCAAAATTGTAAAAACTGTAAAATGGACAAAATCATAAAATTCTCTAAATAAAGAAATCGACAAAATTTGAAAATTGTAAAATTTATTGAATTAAAAATATCGAGAAAAATGCAAAAATTCCCAAAATTCAAAAATCGACAAAAATTTTAAATTTTGGAATAATTCCGAATTTCGATGAAAAAAAGAAAATTTGGTTCAAAATAGTAAAAACTGTGAAATCGACAAAATCACAAAATTCTCTAAATTAAAAAAACGACAAAATTGGAAAATTTTAAAATTTTTTGAATTAAAAATATCAAGAAAAATAAAAAATTCCCGAAATTTAAAAATTCACAAAAATTTTAAATTTTGGAAAAAATTCCGTAATTAGATGAAAAACAGGAAATTTTTTCTGAAATAAAAAATATAAAATCGAAATTTTCTATTAATTAAGAAATCGACAAAATTTGAAAATTGTAAAATTTATTGAATTAAAAATATCGAGAAAAATGCAAAAATTCCCAAAATTCAAAAATCGATACAAATGTAAAATTTCGAAAACATTCCGAAAATTTGATGAAAAAAAGAAAAATTTTTTCAAAATTGTAAAAACTGTAAAATCGACAAAATCACAAAATTCTCTAAATTAAGAAATCGACAAAATTTGAAAATTGTAAAATTTGTTGAATTAAAAATATCGAGAAATATACGAAAATTCGCAAAATTTAAAAATTGACAAAAATTTAAAATTTCGGAAAATATTCCGAAATTAGATGAAAAAAAGAAACATTTTTTCAAAATAGTAAAAACTGTAAAATCGACAAAATCATAAATTTCTCTAAATTAAGAACTCGACAAAATGGGAAAATTGTAATATTTGTTGAATTAAAAATATCGAAAAAAAATGCAAAAATTCCCAAAATTCAAAAATCGACAAAAATTTAAAACTTCGAAAAATTTATAAAAAAAAGAAAATTTTTTTCAAAATTGTAAAAACTCTAAAATCGACAAAATCACAAAATTCTCTAAATAAAGAAATCGACAAAATTTGAAAATTGTAAAATTTGTTGAATTACAAATATCGAGAAAAATGAAAAATTCCAAAATGCAAAAATCCACAAAAATTTTAAATTTAATTTTTTAATTGTAAAAACTGTAATATGAAATTCTAAATTAAGAAATCGACAAAATTGAAAATTGTAAAATTTGTTGAATTAAAAATATCGATAAAAATGCAAAAATTCCCAAAATTCAAAAATTCACAAAAATTTAAAACTAAAAATATCAATAAAAATGCAAAAATTTCCAAAAATCCAAATATCGACAAAAATTTTAAATTTCGGAAAAATTCCGAAATTCGATGTAAAAAAGAAAATTTTTTCAAAATAATAAATTTTTTTTTTTAAATAGTAACAAGTAAGAAAGCTACAGTCGAGAGTGCTCGACCGTACGATACCCGCAACCCATTTCGAGAGAATACAAAAAGCTTAAATGATATTTTAACAAAAAATATACCACAGAATATACTGAAATTTGTTTTTTTTTGTATATACATATTTTTTTAAATCCATTAAATACCGACATGGTCACTCTGTCAACTAACTGCGCGAGCAGCTGCAAGTGAATTTTGCATATAAAATTGATTCATGAATAACTTCCTTGTATTTTATTATATCTCAACCAAATTCACAGGAATCATTGAGAATATAATTATTATTATGCATACCAAAATTCAATGCTCTAGGTTCATTATTACGGCTTTTACAGTTTTTGGGGGCGGAAAGGGGCGTGGCAAAAATCTAAAACAAACTTGATCTGCGTAAGACCTACACGAATACTGCCACCAAATTTGATATCTCTAGGTCATTCACACACTTAAAACGTCCATATGCATTGGGCACAACAATTTTGATAAATAATTTCACGAATAACTTTTGTTCTACTTATCCGATTTGTACCAAAATTACAGGGTATATTAAGAGTGTCAAGCGCAGATGGGATACCAAATTACACATCATTACACAAAGAACTTTTGGAGTTATACGCGATTTACATAAAAAAACTTGACTTTTTCTAGATTAATGCTTATTGTGGGCGAAGAGGGCGTGGCATCCAACTTTTGAAATAAACTTGATCTGCGTAGGGTATGGTGTCTCTATGTCTTATAGTCTCTGAGATCCAGGTGTTCATACGGACAGACAGACGGACAGACGGACAGACAGACATGGACATGGACATGGCTATATCGTCTCGGCTGTTGACACTGATCAAGAATATATATACTTTATGGGGTCGGAGATGCCTCCTTCTGCCTGTTACATACATTTTCTGTTGGCACTAAGTTATAATACCCTTCTACCCTATGGGTAGCGGGTATAAAAACTGTAAAATCGACAAAATCACAAAGTTCTCTTAATTAACAAATCGACAAAATTGGAAAATTGTAAAATTTGGTGAATTAAAAATATCGAGAAATACGTGAAAATTCACAAAATCTACAAATTGACAAAATTTAAAATTTCGGAAAATATCCCAAATTTTATAAAAAAAAGAAAATTTTTTCAAAATAGCAAAAACTGTAACATCGACAAAATCACAAAGTTCTCTAAATAAAGAAATCGACAAAATTTGAAATTTTGTAAAATTTGTTGAATTAAACATATCGAGAAAAATTCAAAAATTCACAAAATTGAAAATTTTCTCTAAATTAAAAACTCGACAAAAAATATATCGAAAAAAATTCTAAAAATTTCCAAAATTCAAAAATCGACAAAAATTTAAAATTTATTAAAAAAGAAAACTTTTTCAAAATTGTAAAAACTGTAAAATGGACAAAATCATAAAATTCTCTAAATAAAGAAATCGACAAAATTTGAAAATTGTAAAATTTATTGAATTAAAAATATCGAGAAAAATGCAAAAATTCCCAAAATGCACAAAAATTTTAAATTTCAGAATATTTCCAAAACTCGAAAAAAAATTTTTTTTTTAATTGTAAAAACTGTAATATCGCAAATTTCTCTAAATTAAGAACTCGACAAAATGGGAAAATTGTAATATTTGCTGAATTAAAAATATCGAAAAAAAAATGAAAAATTCCCAAAATTCAAAAATCGACAAAAATTTAAAACTTCGAAAAATTTATAAAAAAAGAAAATTTTTTTCAAAATTGTAAAAACTGTAAAATCGACAAAATCACAAAATTCTCTAAATAAAGAAATCGACAAAATTTGAAAATTGTAAAATTTTTTGAATTACAAATATCGAGAAAAATGCAAAAATTCCCAAAATTCAAAAATCCACAAAAATTTTAAATTTTGGAATAATTCCGAATTTCGATGAAAAAAAGAAAATTTGGTTCAAAATAGTAAAAACTGTGAAATCGACAAAATCACAAAATTCTCTAAATTAAAAAATCGACAAAATTGGAAAATTTTAAAATTTTTTGAATTAAAAATATCAAGAAAAATGAAAAATTCCCGAAATTTAAAAATTCACAAAAATTTTAAATTTTGGAAAAAATTCCGTAATTAGATGAAAAAAAGGAAATTTTTTCTAAAATAAAAAATATAAAATCGAAATTTTCTATTAATTAAGAAATCGACAAAATTGGAAAATTGGAAAATTTGTTGAATAGAAATATCGTGAAAAATGCAAAATTTCCCAAAATTTAAATATCGATACAAATGTAAAATTTCGAAAAAATTCCGAAATTCGATGGAAAAAAGAAAAAATTTCCAAAATAGTAAAAACTGTAAAATCGACAAAATCACAAAGTTCTCTTAATTAACAAATCGACAAAATTAGAAAATTGTAAAATTTGTTGAATTAAAAATATCGAGATATACACGAAAATTCGCAAAATTTACAAATTGACAAAAATTTAAAATTTCGGAAAATATCCGAAATTTTATAAAAAAAAGATAATTTTTTCAAAATAGTCAAAACTGTAAAATCGACAAAATCATAAAATTCTCTAAATAAAGAAATCGACAAAATTGGAAAATTGTAAAATTTGTTAAAATAAAAATACCGAGAAAAATGCAAAAATTCCCAAAAATTCAAAAATCACAAAAAATTTAAAATTTCGAAAAATTTATAAAAAAAAACATTATTTCCAAAATTGTAAAAACTGTAAAATCGACAAAATCACAAAATTCTCTTAACGACAAAATATGAAAATTGTAAAATTTGTTGAATTAAAAATATCGAGAAAAATGCAAAAATTCATAAAATTCAAAAATCGACAAAAATTTTAAATTTAAGAAAATTTCCAAATCTCGTAAAAAACAATTTTTGTTTTAAATTGTAAAAACTGTAAAAACTGTAATCTCGAAAATTTCTTTAAATTAAGAAATCGACAAAATGGGAAAATTGTAATATTTGTTGAATTAAAAATATCGAAAAAAAAATGCAAAAATTCCCAAAATTCAAAAATCGACAAAAAATTCAAACTTTGAAAAATTTATAAAAAAAGAAAATTTTTTTCAAAATTGTAAAAACTGTAAAATCGACAAAATCACAAAATTCTCTAAATAAAGAAATCGACAAAATTTGAAAATTGTAAAATTTGTTTGAATTACAAATATCGAGAAAAATGCAAAAATTCCCAAAATTCAAAAATCCACAAAAATTTTAAATTTTGGAAAATATTCCGAAATTAGATGAAAAAAGAAACATTTTTTCTAAATAGTAAAAACTGTAAAATCGACAAAATCATAAATTTTTCTATTAATTGATGAACTCGACAAAATTGGAAAATTGTAAATTTGTTGAATTAAAAATATCGAAAAAAAATTCAAAAATTCCCAAAAT
>JAWNOW010000285.1:0-14441 GCA_035045625.1 Drosophila formosana
AAGGAAATAACTAACTAGTAGTTTTATTAATTTGGAGAAAATGTGTGCTGAATTGTGTGTAAAATATTAGGAAGATTATATTTGCTTACAATAATTTTGACGCACTTCATATTTGTGATGTGAATTAATTGCATCTTCTGCGCAGAGAACGTGGCACCAAAAGCGGATGACGTTGCGATTATTACGTATACGTCCGGTTCAACGGGGCGCTGAAGGGCGTGATGTTGTCATCTAACAACTGCATTGCGACCATGATGGGCTTCTGTAACATGGTCAGCACCCGTCCGGACGATGTGCTCATCGGCCTTCTGCCGATGGTGCGTCTGCCTGATGAGCGGCATCTCCATCGGCTACTCGACGCCGCTCACTCTGATCGACAGCAGCAGCAAGATAATGCGGGGCTGCATTTGCATGACATTGGTGCCTCTGATATTGGATCGCATCGTCAAGGGCATCAACGATGAGATCAACACGCGACCGCTGTTTCAGAGGCTGCTGTTCGAGCTGCTCTACGACTACAAGATCAAGTGGATTCATCGCGGCTCCCAGACGCCGCTCCTCGACAAGCTCAGACAAGCAAAAATATTTTAATTTAAATTTTAGATTTATGTTAATTCATGAATTATTTATATTTAACATCTCTGTCCATACTACAAGTTAAAGCCGAATTTTAGCAGAAGAAGCGAATTAAAGCATTCGCTTGCGCAATTTTTTGAAGAAAAACAAAAATACTTCAATAAAAGTTTATAATGTTTCTTTTTCACAAATTTAATTTCGAAATCTGCTCAAATTAAGGAATTTTATTTATATCTTTTGGAACTTAAAATTTCTTGCTGTGCATGTAACAATTATTTGAATTTATTATTTTCAAAGAGACACATAAATATCATAACATTTCGGATATGCAATTAAAACATTAACATTTTTAAAACGTTTTATTGATATTATGATAGCATGTATCTAAAATATATGAAGTTATTTTACTATAAGAAAGTATTCGAGTTGTTATATAACAATTAAAATCTATCTATTGTTAATTAATGATTTATCTGCTTGCTTGCAAGTCTCAGCTGCACACGACGCAATCCTTCACCCTAACTCATTAGAGTTATTATTCATTAGCTTGTTTTATTTTGCATTGTGTGCGAAAATGCATCAATCATTTGACCGCATCAACAGACAGCCCCCCACGCCAAATGTCAATTACGAATGCATTACATATATTTTTGAATCTGGAAATATGAGAAGAATCCCTCTCTGCACACTTTCCCCTCTTCTCAGCTCAGGCCGTTTATCTGGCCACGTCTCTGGCTGTTGGTTGAATGCAGTTTTTATGCTCGCGTTGCCGTCGTAATTGAGTTCTGTGTAAAACAAATTAACAACGTTGGATATTTACAGTTGTCAATTGCTAACATGAATACTGTTACAGATTGCTATGAGTTTCGACTGCAGTTGACAGCAAATTCAATTGATAAACCCCATCAACAATAACTGCAAAAAAATGAACTGACCGATAAGTGATTGTCTGGCAAATACCCTGCACTTGAAATACCAAAACAAATGATTCATGGCTAAATACATGTTGAAAATTAAATTCAAAGTCGAATAATAAAATGTATTTTCCAAATTTTAATGAACTTAATATCTAAATTGCCAATTTGTTGCCTCAATCGTAAAGTCTCTGCTTGCATTTGCTTCAAACTGTTTTGCATGATGACCGCAAATAAATCCCGCACATGAGCTAACAAACGATTTTTAAGGTCAGCGGACAACTTAATAGAATTTGATTGAACTTTTCTCGTTTTTTTTTGTAGTTTGTATTGCACCGGATATTAAAATAAATAAACTTGCAAATGAAATGCACTCAAATTAATGCGGAGAGGCACTTTACAAAATCGGTTAGATTAGTATTCTGACGTTGACAAGGTCGAACGATAAACAAACAAAAAAAAGAAAACAGAATTATGAAATGCTTAAAACCTTTGCGTGCTATTTATTTATGCGTTTTTTTTTGGCTTGTCTTTTATCTTTGCTATTGGGTTGAATAATAAATATGCGTATCTGCCCGGCCAAATTAGATACGATGCAAAAATGGGTGCAGGGCGCGGAGGTCAAAGGGCGAGCTGAGATGCCAAAAGAACACGCAGACCATGCTGATAAAATATGCCAGCATCATTAGCTCAACACAACCGCAACACTCCGAGCGGTGGGCGAGAGGCGAGGGGAAGGCGATGGAGGATGGCGAGATAAAACAAGGTTAACCGCATGCCAGAGCTCGTACTTGTGCAATTAAAAACCTAGCATAACGGTAAATATGCTGCCCCTTTCCCCCCGTCTCCCGTCCCCCATCCCCCGTCCACCTTCGCCGCACAGACTGTCTGTGTGTGTGAGGCGCCATTTTGCGAGTTTGCTCGCAGCCGGAAACGGAAACGCGTTCATATAACACGCATATTTATAGCAATTACAACGAGCATGCATCGCATGCAACGTCACCCCCCTTCGCTCCCCTTCTGCCCACTCTCTCCGCTCTCCATCGCGTTGCCCACAAGCGTTTATCCCATTTCTAAAACTCCACAGTTGCTGGGGGGACACACGAAATTTATGCCGTTTACCAATTGTCCGAGTTTATGGTTTTAATTTTTCTATGTCAACTAAATGCTCACAAGCACACTCACACACAACGTCGCCTACACGTGTGTGTGTGTACGTGTGTGTATAAAGGTGTATATAACGTGTGGAGACGCGACACGTGCGTATTTTCAATTTCTGCTCATTAATTTTAATTATTTTGTAATAAATCGAAGATTTATTGCTTACAAGTTGCATGTAGCATAATTTTTATCACGTATTTGCTCGCCTCACCACACACACACACATATATATATATATATATACATATATATTTACCGTTTCCACGACTGTCAAGGGTATTACAAACGTTGTTGCGGTGACTTTTGCGCTTCTGCTTTCCACTCGCTTTTCAACTGTTGGCTGTTGAATGATCTACAATAACTCGAGCGATTACATTAGTTTAACTGACCATTATTTGTACAATGGAAAAATACAAAATTGTAAACAGAATTAAGCAAAAAGTATTTTTGTAGTCTGCCAAAAATAGTGCAATTAACAAAAACTAAGAAACATTATTTTAATTACTCAGTTTTTAAATAGATGTGACAATATATAAAGCTTGTGACCTAACAAATTATCTACATTTTTCTAATTGTAAAATATATTTATTTTAATATCTTCTATTTTTTACGAGCACATTGATCATTATTGATGTATAAAAAATAAATAATTTAATCCAGCATTTGCGAAAAGCATCGTAAAATAGAAAAACTGAAAATAGATTGCATTACGTTACGTTAACGCACTTTTTGCAATTTAACTTAATAGTTGAAATATATTTAATGCAAATATCACAAATCGCACATATATATCTTTTTAGTTACTATTATTTGGATTTGGAATTGGAGTTGCATGAACTAACTGCAAATCAGAATGAAAACAAAAGAAATTATTTCACATGCACTCGCAGCATATTTGTTGCGCCCTTGAACTTTAATTAAAACTAGAATCAAACCATAAACGACAAGCTTGTTGTGGTCGGACTAGTTGTTCCTCTTTGGGCATCTTGTCAAATGGCGAATGAATTTTGCCATTTTTTTGCAGATATTTAAGAGCTTATTTGTTGATGGTAACTTTATGGAATACTTTTCCAAGGCAACTAATAACCATAACTGCCCAATGCGCGCAGCGCACACACTCGACACACACACACACAGACACAGACACACTTACAACAGCAACAAGCAACAAGAAGCACAACAAACCAACAAGAGCATAAATTGCAGCAAAAAAAAAGAAAAAAAAAGAAAACAGTGGGAAAAAATGAAACAGGCGAAGAGAAAAAAACACGAAACAAGCAGCAGCAAAAAGAAAAAAAAAATGGTTGTTTTGAATTGCTTTTGCTTTCGGAACAGGCAACTTTGGGCGCAGGAGCAGGACTAATGAGGCTGCTGGCGGACACGGCGCAAATGAGCGAGAGCCGCATCTGTGTGAGTCTGCGGGGGGCGGGGGGCGGTGGGTGGCGAGGGGGCATTTTGCTGCTGGTTATGGTTGTGGCTGGATGGCAAAGGGAAGACACCAAACTAGGGGTGCGGCGATGGGGCCAAGCAACGGGTGATGTTCAGGGTGGCCCGGGTTGTTAAATTAAAGCGACGTTACGAAGCAGCAGGGGGGCGCTGGCGGGGGGCATGGTCAAGGGAGGGGGGTGGTGGGGTGGGTGAAACCCGCACACAGAAACCGCAACGAAACAAAGAAAAAAAATAAGTTCTAATTGTTTGTAGACATTAAATGGGACGCCGTTTGGAAATTATTGCCACTCGCTTCAAATCTTCAGTGAATAGTCCCCCCCCCACACCTTCCCTGCCACCTTCTGCCCTCCCCCTGCACACTCCACAACTCCACGCACCAGTCTTGCCTCCCTCGCCTCCTCGCTCGCTCGCCTGTCTCTATCTCTGTGTGCTTGCAGCATAATTGGTCGCTTCGTCGGTTGCTAGCTCATAACAATAAGCAGAAATCTTGCTGTCCGCCGCCTCGCCTCCTTGCTTCCTTGCGTCCTTGCCACAATTGTGGCAGCTTCTTGTGCTGCAAACTGAACACAAAATGGCCGCATGACGAATGTAACGGGCGGTGCGGCTCATAAACTTGCAACAATAACAACAGCAATCGAGGCAGCAGCCGGAGCTAGTTGCGCATTTCGGCAATGGGCGTGCCACAACTTCAATTGCTTGCCTCACACATGTGCCCCCCATTGTGTGCGTGTGCGTGTGCGTGTGCATGTTCATTGCGACGCCTTGTAAGTTTTAATTGTAATCGTCTATGTTTTTGGCCTCGGCGAGGGATTAAAAACGAAGCAGCCAGCAGCAGAAAGGCGGCGAGGAGGCGAAGCGAGCAGCAGCTACAGTGACAAGTAACAACAGCCTCTGATTGTTAGGCTTTAAATAATTAATTGCTTATGCATGTTGTGGGGCCTCAAGTGTGCTGGCTGGCGTCTCTCACTCGGTGTTTATGTGTGTGTTTGGGGGTCACTATTATTGTGGGTCGCCAACCACATTCAACAGCAACACATGCCAAGCATTTGCGGTCCAGTCACTTCACTTCACTTCACTTGGCTTCGCTTCGCATCGCGAGATTCGTTCGAAGGCCCTTCAATTGCAATCCGCAATTCGCAATTCGCAATAACGTTTTGCGGTTTTTGGGCGCTGCCCAAAAGGAATTTAATTAAGCCTGAAATTTGAATGCATATAATATGCATCTTTCCTCCACTTTTCCTCTTTAGCTTTCACGATCTTGACCACGCAATGCGGACTAACCACACTGTCCAACAAATTAAACAATTATCAAACTGCAACGCATTCCTCAATCGTTGTAGCGTCACAAAAGTCAAAGGCAAAAGCTGATAAACCTGATGCCAAAATCATTGCCAAATTAAAACAAGACAAGAACGGGTTAATATAATTTAAAACAAAATGTAACAAGCTAGAAAATCCATCTGTCGATATAATAAACAATATGAAGATGAAAGCAAATTGAAATTTGAAACTCGATTTATTACTAAAAGTTTCTGTTTAAAACAATTGACAGCCGACTTTATTTTCATTTTATTTATGAATTTTCGGTATTATTCTAAACTTAAATTTTTGTTTAACTCTTTCCCTTTATTTTATTGTTTTACCAACAAAAAAATAAAATAAAAGAAATTATTACCATGACCATTTGAATTGAAGAATGTCGAAATGAATTAATATCCCCAAAAATAATTCTAATAAATAATAATTTGTTGCCAATTGTTACGGCGAAATAAAAGTTGACATCACAAAATAAAACAAAACACACTCACTTTTTGCATAGAGTAAATGAAGCCTTAAAGTGCGCTCAATTAGGCAAGTTTGAGACAAGTCGAATGAATAATAGCCAAGCTGAAGGAAGACTCGACATTTGGTTGATGTCGAACGTAACTTAGATATATGGCAACGAATTTAACATCTCAATGGTTGCGATGGAAAAGCGTTTAAGTGCCGCATACTTCTGGTTCGATTCACACATTTTGTCAGGCTGACATGGCTGCATGTGATGCGTATACGTAATAAGGACAGGCAATATATAGAGAAGCCCAGCAGAACGTACGCAAATTGAAACAACAAGCCCAACGAAAGCGAAAGCAGAAGCACAAGCAAATTGCACTCTGAAATGGGAAAAGTACAACGCACAACGCCAAAGTGGCAAACAATATGCAAAAGAAAGAAAAATTAAGTCAGCGCCTTGGTCCATGATTAATTACAGCGACCGGACGAGAGCCTAGACCAAATGTCCAGCACACATTTCTTCGACTTATATACATACATATAGAGAGTACATATATTTGGGGGCTGTGCATAGAAGGTATATAGAGAGTCGCCATACTCCATCCACCGAATGATTTATGTCTTTTTAAAGATAGCCATCAACATCAACGGCAAACGCTGCCTAGATAAAGGCAGCCACAATGACCCAGGCCCACATTGACAAGCCAGAGAGACGCAGCGGGTGAGGGGGAAGGGAGTTTGGGGTCCAGGCCAATCCGCCGGCAGAGCATTGACTTCCGTTTCCGGCGAGGACGAAGGCAAAGGCGACGGCGAACGCTGGCCACTGCGTGAAGTCGTGTTGACTTTATTTACGAGTAGTAGAAGTGAAATGAAGTTGATTTCATGATTGCGCAGAAATTGTCTATGAAAATGTAAATGTGTAATTATTTGGAAAATGGGAGGCCATGTTTAAGAGACTCACACACAACGGCCCCAACACAACGCAACACAACACAACACCATTAATGAGTCGCAAGTCGGAGGTAACTCTTGGCAGAGCTGGAGGTGGGCAGAAAATAAATCTTGGCAAGCGGCTCGTGTCGTTCATTTGTGTCGCCCGAGCAGAGATCAAGCACGTGTAGCATTCAACATTGAACATTGAACAGTCAACATTTAACATTTGACGTGTAAGTAGATGGCAAAGAGGACTTTGTTTAAATTGTGTGCCAAACCATTAAGCACCGATAACAACGGACACGGCCTGAGAACAAGAGGCGCAACTAAACTTGATTTGGCTTTGGCATTTATGAAGAACTTTTCATACAATGCAAGCAACTCTCATTCCCCTCAATCCCTGGCCAAGCACAATGGCAAGTCGAAAGAAAAGTTTCATCATTCATTTGGTTTTGCGCGTCGCGAAAAGTCAGTGAGGCAGCTGCAAAAGATATTTAAAATCCCAGAAGCGAAAAGCAAACAAAAAGCGGCTCACTCCCGAATACAAAAGATTTTTCAAATTTCCATTGCATTTTCTTGACTATTTCCACTGCCATTATTATTATTATTGTTATTTGTTTTTCTTTATTTTCCAGTAATTTTTTTTTGCTTTGTATTTAAGCGGCTCAAAGTTGAAAAGTCATTTGGCATTCAATTGGTATTCACTTACACCACAAAAGCGACCAAATGAATTTGATGTAAAAACTTTTGGCCCCAAAAAACTTTAATGTGCAAACAGTTGTCTTCTGTTTCCTGTCATCGCCACCTCCGCCTCCCTCGCCGGGTCACTTGACCGCCCATCATCCGACAATCCAATTGTAGTGCGGCAACTCTAGACAACATTGCCGCCCATCGCATAACAGGTGTGACAACAACGACAATTCCAACGAGATGCCAGCAGCAAGAGGATGACGAGAAGAACACGTTCTGCTCGTAGATAAATGCCAGGCACTTAAGTCATTTACAGCCAGCATTAGATGCCACAATGCTGCGCCGCGCCGTGTTGCAGTTTCAGCTGCCAGCATAGCTGCCACAACGAAGGACGAAGGACGAAGGACATTGTGACACTCAAAGAAACAACTCCGAGTGTTGGCAGCCGCATTTTCTTTTAGTTGCCGTTCGTGTAGAAATCACACACTTTATTCACACAGAAGTAGCGGATATTACGTTAAGATTATTTAATACATTTTACATTAAATAACAGATCCAAAGTTTAGAAGTTTAGTTAAAAAATGAATTATAGAACATTTGTGATGATTAATTCCAATATTCTATTTTTTGTTATCGAGTAACGCATTTTTGAATATTGTTTAGTGGCTTAATTAAATACAAAAAATATTTTATATCCGCTAAACTATTAAGAGTATTTAAATTAATTTCAATTTTTAAAATATTTTTTTTTGCTTTAATTTTATTTAAATATTTAACTAAACTATTTAACTGAAATTGTATAACTATAAGATCCATTAAAACTTTTAGTTTCTAATCAAGGTAGTTCTTTTTAGTGTCGAGCTTAGAATAAAAAAAGTATGAATTTATAATAACAATCAAAATGAAAGTTAATAAATTATATACTATTTTCGCACATTTAATTATTCAACTTTAAATTCTTCGAGTATTCAAGATATTATTTAATCACTGACTTATGCATTAGTTTTAGAAGAAGATAATTTGTATGCAATCGTTCCATTTAATTTCGCTCAGTGCAAAACAGTGCAAACTTGAGACCAACTAACTTCTTCTACCCCCCAAACCCACTCCCCATCTTGGCGGTCGCCAAGTCTGCCGTTCCAGGTAAGTATTTCAGCAGTGATAGATACTTGACGCTATACTTCTGATTACTGCCGCCAACTTAACATGCACCAAAATACATATATCACATTATATAGGCAGATGTGGCTTATCAATTAATGAGACTGCACAAAGTGCACAGCCGGAATGTCACTCTTTTTATTATGATTGTTTATAATTCATTTCTATTAAAAGACTTCAATTTAAAATGTATAAAAAGAGTTTATACAGCACGGTGTCGAAGGCCTTATTAGTTGCTGGTTATCCCAAAAATCAGCTGTTTGCTGTTTATATTCTATATTAAGTTAAAAATTAAATTCTAATTTCCTTATTTGAATAGACAAGAAAAGTCAACTTAACAATACCAAAATTAATCCGTTTCAACCCATTTTTTGTTGGCCATTTACAGCCAAAGAAAAAGTCGGGTCGCATTTCAAGGCGTCTGTCTTTTTTTCCTTCTCAGCCTTTCAGCCTTTCACACACTATCTCTTTCTATCGCTCTCTCTAGCTCGCTCTCTTTCGTTCTCTAAGCACTTGTGGATCAGTGGAACAAAGTAGGCCGCATAGAATGCAATGCACACGAAGCTTAAAATGCTTAAGTTTGCACTGAGTCTGGGAGAATGCGTCTGCAGCTAAGCTCAGGCAAAGTTACACTATAAGTGTGTTTGTATGTGTGTGTGTGTGTGTGTATGAGTGTGTGTGTGTGTGTGAGTGTGCAACTAAGGGTATTTGGGGGATTTGGATGATGCGATAGACGCTGACAGCGAAAGTACAATTGCAGTAAGCGTTGCCAGCACACTCTTTTCCTCTCTCCCTTTCGCTCTCGCATGCGCTCGCAGTCTCTCTGTCTGGCAACTGTAAACTGCGTACATGAGCTTATCAGTAAGTTGTTGGTGTTGGCCAGCGTTGCCAGATCGCGCGCCCATCCACGTTTCCACGTTGCCAGCCATGCAAAGTTGGCGAGCATTTTGGCAACGTTATTGCGCCAGCTGCTGGCACTGCATTTATTTCAGCTGCAGCGCAGCGCAAGTGTTGTTAGGCGTGGGGGGCAGAAGGAAGAAGGGAGGAGAAGGGTGAAGGGTGAGGGGAGGGTGAAAGGAGGCAAAGTTGTTGTCGCTGTAATACTGGTAAATGGCAAGCTGCAAACTGCTTAAATGGCAGCACAATGTGTGATAAATGTGCTGCCCAGACAGCATTAGAAGACGACGACGACACACATATACACATATACACACATACACACACACATGTACACACACACACACACACATGGACTACGGATGGTCATTGAGGCAGAGCTGCAGCACTCATAGATGTAAATAGCACTTGAGAATTCCTTTGGGTCTCTTGCCTGGTTTCAAGTGAGTGTTCGTGAGTATCTGTGAATGTGCATGTGCATGTGTGTGTGTGTGTGTGTGCTGCAATAACAGGTTGCATGCAACATCCTCGCACACAGCGACAACGCCTGGCAGCGGCATTAACATAGAGAAACACTTAAACATCTTTGACTGATGGCTATGCTCCCAACATGCATTTGCAGCACACACACACATAGAGACAAATATAATTTTTATGATTTATGTGCGTTACTTTGGCATGGCAACAATCGTAGCATACTTAGCAGCGCCCATTGCAATTTATTGCCTCGGGTTCTCCGCTTCTCTGCTTCCCTTCGGCAACTGCCAATAAAATGTATCCACTCGGTGTTTGGCCTTTGGCCTTTGGCTCTTCAAGCTGTCAACAATTAAATGTCCAAGCTGTCAAATTAAAAAGAAAATCAAATTGAACGAAAATTGTTTCGCCGTTTGAGCAACTATTGACACAATGACACCGGGAATGCGACTCTTCAATCAAATTTGCAATTTAACAACAACTACAAAACAATTACGCGAAGACGAAGCCAAATACCCTGTAAACAGCACAAAACTTTTTTCTTTGCATACCCAATGGTCGTGTATTATATAATTAATTACTCTACTCTAAACCTGTGCCTATTAACATATTAACGTTATGTAATTTGGAAAATAAATAATTGTGAATTGTGTCTGATGAAATAAAAAAAGCATAACAAAAATATAAATATGAAAAATATTTATGTAGATAAACAAACAAACAATCAGTCGACACGAAATGCAAATGATTGCAATTGTAATAAAAATAGGCGCTATTTAAAGATGTTGAGCGCAAAATATGGTATCACAAATAGAATGATTTCTTCAAGATGTGGAATTTCATATTAACGTTATAAAATTTGCAAAATAGATAATTGTGAATTGTATCTGATGAAATAAAAAAGGCAAAACAAAAATATAAATATGAAAAATATTTATGTAGATAAATAAACAAACAATCAGTCAACACGAAGTGCAAATGATTGCAATTGTAATAAAAATAGGCGCTATTTAAAGATGTTGAGCACAAAATATGGTATCACAAATAGAATGATTTCTTCAAGATGTGGAATTTCATTGAGTCGTTTCTTTTTGCGTTGCGGTTGTTTTGGCGCTTTGCCGCGTTTAAGGACTGAAGTCTCATCAGAATCAAATTAAAAATTTAATTAAATTTTGCGTGATTGATTGCACTTGGCCGGGTGGTGCTCGGGACAACATACCAGAGGGGGGGAGGTGGACGGTGGATGGGGAACTGTGGGTAAGGGCGAAACAGGAACAGCGCAATTTATGTTGGTAGCTGAATGATTTTTCAAATTTTTTGTGACAGGCAAATAGAAGACCGACAAAAGCAACGTCCGCACAATTAAAAATGAAAGCGGCTTAATAAGTTTACTTCACGTGGCCTTTGATGAGCACACACACACACAGACACACACACATACACTCGCTGGAGAAAACGGTGTGGAAAAAATATACGCGTTCAAATTAAAAGACACTTCTTGGTTTCATGGGACATGCGTGCCAATTGTGCTCACACCCAATGTCCAGCCCCAGACTCGGACTCAGACCCAGAGTTAAGCTGGCGGCAATGGAACAAGGCCAGCAGCTGGGACAACATCGGGAGCAGGACCAGGCGAAGAATAAGCGCGTGGGCTTTGCGTTAATGAGGCAATGCGTCACTGGGTCCAACTCCCAGTTCTCAGCTCTCAGCTCTCAGTTCACAGCTCCTAGCTGGGAGCTCGTCAAGTTCATCAGCATAATTATCCATGGCATTGACTTCATCAGCTAACGCATTGTCATTGCCTGTGTGCCACTGAGATTTGGCTGGCCGAAAAATTTGCTATTTACTAACAAACCACGCCCATCGACCCGCCTCGCCTCGCCTCGCACCGCTTGCCTGCCTGTCCATGCAACATTGGGCCACATAAAGTGTGTTAATTGTGCAGATTTGCCAGCAATGCGAACGATAAAGAAAATAATGTTTTCGGCTTAAAAAGATAAATCGCAAGGACATCGGGAGAGGAAGCCGCAGGCGGACAGCGACAGCGACAGCGACAACGACAGCGACAACGACAACGACAGCGACAAGCTCCCAACAGGCCAGGACACGACAGGACTCGATAGCCAAATAATTATTGCAGTAGTAATTAAGTTGTTTTACTTCTCATTTTTTTTCCTGTAAGAATCCTGCTTTCTTTCGGAGTGCGTGTGTTCCTAGAATGCCACCAACTGATGTTCTCACACTTGTCCATGCGATTGTTCTTGGGCGGATGTGGCTCAGCATCGCTATTCGTTATTGAGAGCTTAAAGCCAAAAGACAGCCATCATTTATGTGATATTTTTTCGCTTTTTTTTTCCGAAATCTGCATTTTGTTCACATAAATTACAACACATTGCATAATCTGGTTTCTGAATGCCATAAATCAAACATAACGCAAAATAAAATCGATAATAGACATGAATTAAATTAAAAAACAAAATCTTTTATTGCAATTGAGAGAAATAAAAATAAGCGAAAGTGATTTAGGTTGCAATCCGATAAATTATTCCACCCCCCCAAAAGAGTTTTATCCAAATTTGATCATATTACAATTGACATAATAAATAAATATTTGTTGTTGAAAAATTCCAAAATTCAATATATATCTGTTTTATGAAAATACAAATGTATAAAAATATAGCAAAGGTTGTATGCATATGTAAATTTAAAGTCACAGCTTTAAGTGCAATTTATTCAGATACATAAGTGCGTTTTTGTTTCTTTTAGATATCGAATTATTTTAGGCATGTGTTGCAGTTAAACTGGAAACTAAACTAAATTTAAAAATACACAAATTATATATATAAATATAAATAAATAAAATATATAAAATGTAGAAAATGTATAAAATATGTGAAATAAATAAAAATAATAAATAAACTACCTGCCTTACAATCCACTTGGGAACTTCCTTCCAATATTCGGGGTATTCAGTAATTTTTTCAAAATGGTGAAATTATTATTTTTTATGTGTTAACGAATACTCAACAAATTCATATACTAGACCAATATTAAACCTTACAGCTGTTAAAGTCAGTTGTTACAGCCTAAACAAAAAATGTAAATCTTAAGAGTTATTAATAAATACCCGAAATATGGGAAAAGTTCTCATAGTGCAATCGAAACTTCAGTTCAAGATAAGTTCTATGGAATACGAAATGCACTTTAGTTGCTCTTGACTATAAACTAGTAAAATTAGTAGGCACTTAAACAAATGTAATCATCTTTTATTTTGGCGCCTTGTGAACTTTTACCTTTCGGCGTTCCCAACTTCGATGCTTTGCGAGTATCTGCCGCTATGTACTTCGCGTCACCCCAGAGAGTACAAAGCGCTAAAGTCATCGACCAATTTCCAAAAACAAAATGCAAATCGTCTCGTCAAGCACACTCGCACACACACACTCGCACACACACATTCGCACACACACACACACATACGCAGAGGAGCCACTTATTTATTCCGTATTACGCATTATTCAAAACGCTCGCAGCCTTCCGCTGACTCGTCCGCATGCCGCAGTCGAGTTTGCCACAAGCAACAAAAAGAGTGCGCAAGCGGCAAGATGAATTTTCGTGTGTGGCAATGTGACGATGAAGGAGTGAAGCAGCAGCAGCAGAACGGTGGAGCGGGGACGCGGGGACAAGGCAAGCCTTCAATCAATCACCGAGGTTGACAGTTACGCAAATATCAATCAAAAATAAATCGCATGTATGTAGCAAAGTTGTTTGTCGGGTAGGCGCGGGGTCGCTGGCTCCTGGTTTGTTCGTTTGTTCGTCTGTTCGTCTGTTCGTTTGTTGGTCCTTTTGGTCCCGGGCCAACGCATCAACATCATCCCGGCCCCTGCATTAGTTGACGCTGCCAGGCGGCAATCGACTCTGATTTTGACGCCAACGAGCTGCTGCTGCTGCTGCTGCTGCCGCCATCTGCCAGAAGTCAATGCCCAAAAACCGTGAGCTGGCGGTTAAGTTTTTGCTGTCTTTTCTTACTTTTATTACGCCAACTTAGCATTTGATTAGGGCGGACCAAGTGGGGGGCGTGGCCAGAGACCACGTGTGGTTATCCCTACACTTTGGCCTTGATCTCACTGACGACCGACAGCAAACACTGAAGCAGCTTTTTGCTGCCCTCACATTTGTCACTTTAAACACATGGCTTAACTTGCGGCATACACTGTGAGTATGGCACTCACATTCGCACCCGCACTCACACTCGCACTCGCACTCGCACAACACTCGTGCCGCTACTACAGTTGCTACGCTCTTAGCTCTCATTCCAGGGAGTTGAATGACTTTCTGATACCCTGCGGTCGTTTAAAATAAAACACAAGCCACATGGGATGCTTCATACTGCCGATGCTCTCTTCAAATGCATGC
>JAWNOW010000287.1:0-20106 GCA_035045625.1 Drosophila formosana
CGTTGAACACAATCTTTTTTTTTCCTTTCCAAACATCGTTGAACACAATCCTTTTCCATTCTGCTAAACATCGTTGAACACAATCCTTTTCCTTTCTGCTAAACATCGTTGAACACAATCCTTTTCCTTTCTGCTAAACATCGTTGAACACAATCCTTTTCCTTTCTGCTAAACATCGTTAAACACAATCCTTTTCCTTTCTGCTAAAGATCGTTAAACACCATAATTTTCCATTTTGCTAAACATTGTTAAACACAATCCATTTTCCTTTCTTCTAAACATTGTTAAACACAATCCTTTTCCTTTCTTGTAAACATTGTTGAACACAATCCTTTTCCTTTCTTGTAAACATTGTTGAACACAATTCTTTTCCTTTCTCCTAAACATCGTTGAACACAATCCTTTTCCTTTCTGCTAAACATCGTTGAACACAATCCTTTTCCTTTCTGCTAAACATCGTTGAACACAATCCTTTTCCTTTCTGCTAAACATCGTCAACAATTTTATTTTTTTTACTTCAATATCAAGTAAGAATTGGTTGATTTGTTTATTGATAAATTTTTGTTAATTTTTTTCTTTTATTTTCAGTTTTTTTTTCTAAACTTTGTTGAACACTATCTTTTTTCATTCTTCCAAACATTTTTGAACACAATTCTTTTTTTCCCCCTAAACATCGTTGACCATTTTCAACATCTCGAATAAAATGTTGTTGCCTGCAATTTTTTATTTTTCGCATTTCATTCTCGAAATGCTCTTTGTTGACGAATTTGTCTTGCATTAAAAAAAACAAATCAATAAATAAGTTCCCGGAAATTAACGATAATAATTCGGAAGTAAAAATTTTATTTTATTTTTCTTTCTTCAATATCAGGTAAGAACTGGCTGATTTGTTTATTGATATATCTTTGTTAATTTTTTTTTTAAACACTGTTAAACACCTTAATTTTCTTTCTTCCAAACATTGTGGAACACAATTCTTTTTCTCCTAAACATCGTTGTTCATTTTATTTCTCTTCAATATCAAGTATGAATTGGCTAGTTTGTTGAAATGGTTAAGTTTTCCAAAACGAAAAATTGCGATTTATAAAAAATTAGAAATAGTTTATTTTCCTAAATAGAGACAAATAACCCAACCAGAAATTTCAAATTGCTGAGAAGTTGATTCACAACAATTCAGCAATATTGCTGTGCAATCGTGAATCGTGCACTTATAGCAATTTCTCAAAAATTGATAAAAAGAAATTTGTGAAATGTTTCTAAAATTTTAATTGATGTTTCACAAATATATTTTCATTTCAAAACAATAAAACTCTTTCTACTGATAGCACATAGATTTATCTCAATTGTTTATTTGTTAATAATAGTATTATAATTATTATAAATGAACGTTAAATACATAGGTGAACGAATATGTGAATAAATAAGTAAACATATAAGTGAATAAATAGGTGATTTTTTAAAATTTGAATCATCATTTCAAGTTATAAAGTTGATATGTTAATTGAATTATTGTTCGTCGTCTGACAACGATTAAGAATTTATTTTTTCTTTTGTCGTTTTAACTTTTTTGACCTTTTTTAACCAATTTTTTATTGACTTCCTTCGGTTTCGTTCCACTCTGAAAGATCAGTTTCTGTAGCTTCGTCAGATCCAAACTTGCATAGTTTTTGATCGATTCTTTGTCGGACTATTTGTATATTTTAATTGGGAAAGTAATTCAATGCAGCTTCTATATAAGGGAAAAAACAAAAACTAATAAAATATAATGAATAAAAGGTGAAAAATACTGACTTTCTAAGCTTGAAATTTTGTTTGTATATAATTTTTCAATATTTGAACTTTTACCTCTATGGGTTCCAGACAAAATTTCTTCAAACGTAAATACTGAAATTAACAATTCAGTTAAAAAACAGCTAACATTTTTTTAATTGAATGTTTGAAATAGTTTATGTGACGATACCGATACAGATTATTCGGGTAATAAAAGCAACATTTTTTTTATATTTTTTGACATTAAATTGCCGGAAATTGAATTATCTGTTTGAAACCAAAAAAATTAATAAATTTTAACGAAAAAAATAAGATAAAACAAATAACTTACCTTTTAGATACCTTCGAGTATATTTGTCTGAAGTTCATTCAGATCTTTGTTAAAATTTCATTCGAATGTTTGGTATTGTCTTCGATTGTTTTTTTTAGTTCCAAATTTTCTCTCAGCAAAATTTCTTAAAAAATTTCTCATTTTTTCAATTGGTCTTTTACTTGAAGGTCTCTACCTAATCTAAACATATAGTAGAAAAAAATTTTAACTACCTTCAACCTGAAAATTGGATTTACCTGTAGACGTAAGAATCCAGGTATGGTTCAACCGGCCCATGAATTGTTTTACCTAGCCTAAGCATAAAGTAAAAAAAAATTTTCACTACAAGGTAAACCTGAAAATTGGATTTACCTGTAGACGTGAGAATCCAGGTATGGTTCCACCGGCACATGAATTGTTTCACCTAGCCTAATCATATAGTAAAAAAAATTTTCATCTAAGGTAAACTTGAAAATTGGATTTACCTGTAGACGTGAGAATCCAGGTATGGTTCCACCGGCACATGAATTGTTTCACCTAGCCTAATCATATAGTAAAAAAAAATTTTCATCAAGGTAAACTTGAAAATTGGATTTACCTGTAGACGTGAGAATCCAGGTATGGTTCCACCGGCACATGAATTGTTTCACCTAGCCTAATCATATAGTAAAAAAAAATTTTCACTATCATACACCTGAAAATTGGATTTACCTGTAGACGTGAGAATCCAGGTATGGTTCCACCGGCACATGAATTGTTTCACCTAGCCTAATCATATAGTAAAAAAAAATTTTCATCAAGGTAAACTTGAAAATTGGATTTACCTGTAGACGTGAGAATCCAGGTATGGTTCCACCGGCACATGAATTGTTCTACCTAGCCTAATCATATAGTAAAAAAAAATTTTCATCAAGGTAAACTTGAAAATTGGATTTACCTGTAGACGTGAGAATCCAGGTATGGTTCCACCGGCACATGAATTGTTTCACCTAGCCTAATCATATAGTAAAAAAAAATTTTCATCAAGGTAAACTTGAAAATTGGATTTACCTGTAGACGTGAGAATCCAGGTATGGTTCCACCGGCACATGAATTGTTCTACCTAGCCTAATCATATAGTAAAAAAAATTTTCATCAAGGTAAACTTGAAAATTGGATTTACCTGTAGACGTGAGAATCCAGGTATGGTTCCACCGGCACATGAATTGTTTTACCTAGCCTAATCATATAGTAAAAAAAAATTTTCACTACAAGGTAAACTTGAAAATTGGATTTACCTGTAGACGTGAGAATCCAGGTATGGTTCCACCGGCACATGAATTGTTTCACCTAGCCTAATCATATAGTAAAAAAAAATTTTCATCAAGGTAAACTTGAAAATTGGATTTACCTGTAGACGTGAGAATCCAGGTATGGTTCCACCGGCACATGAATTGTTTCACCTAGCCTAATCATATAGTAAAAAAAATTTTCATCAAGGTAAACTTGAAAATTGGATTTACCTGTAGACGTGAGAATCCAGGTATGGTTCCACCGGCACATGAATTGTTTCACCTAGCCTAATCATATAGTAAAAAAAAATTTTCATCAAGGTAAACTTGAAAATTGGATTTACCTGTAGACGTGAGAATCCAGGTATGGTTCCACCGGCACATGAATTGTTTCACCTAGCCTAATCATATAGTAAAAAAAAATTTTCATCAAGGTAAACCTGAAAATTGGATTTACCTGTAGACGTGAGAATCCAGGTATGGTTCCACCGGCACATGAATTGTTTCACCTAGCCTAATCATATAGTAAAAAAAAATTTTCATCAAGGTAAACTTGAAAATTGGATTTACCTGTAGACGTGAGAATCCAGGTATGGTTCCACCGGCACATGAATTGTTTCACCTAGCCTAATCATATAGTAAAAAAAAATTTTCATCAAGGTAAACTTGAAAATTGGATTTACCTGTAGACGTGAGAATCCAGGTATGGTTCCACCGGCACATGAATTGTTTCACCTAGCCTAATCATATAGTAAAAAAAAATTTTCATCAAGGTAAACTTGAAAATTGGATTTACCTGTAGACGTGAGAATCCAGGTATGGTTCCACCGGCACATGAATTGTTTCACCTAGCCTAATCATATAGTAAAAAAAAATTTTCACTACCATCAACCTGAAAATTGGATTTACCTGTAGACGTGAGAATCCAGGTATGGTTCCACCGGCACATGAATTGTTTCACCTAGCCTAATCATATAGTAAAAAAAAATTTTCATCAAGGTAAACTTGAAAATTGGATTTACCTGTAGACGTGAGAATCCAGGTATGGTTCCACCGGCACATGAATTGTTTCACCTAGCCTAATCATATACCCGAAAAAAATTTTCATCAAGGTAAACTTGAAAATTGGATTTACCTGTAGACGTGAGAATCCAGGTATGGTTCCACCGGCACATGAATTGTTTCACCTAGCCTAATCATATAGTAAAAAAAATTTTCACTATCATACACCTGAAAATTGGATTTACCTGTAGACGTGAGAATCCAGGTATGGTTCCACCGGCACATGAATTGTTTCACCTAGCCTAATCATATACCCGAAAAAAATTTTCATCAAGGTAAACTTGAAAATTGGATTTACCTGTAGACGTGAGAATCCAGGTATGGTTCCACCGGCACATGAATTGTTTCACCTAGCCTAATCATATAGTAAAAAAAAATTTTCATCAAGGTAAACTTGAAAATTGGATTTACCTGTAGACGTGAGAATCCAGGTATGGTTCCACCGGCACATGAATTGTTTCACCTAGCCTAATCATATAGTAAAAAAAAATTTTCATCAAGGTAAACTTGAAAATTGGATTTACCTGTAGACGTGAGAATCCAGGTATGGTTCCACCGGCACATGAATTGTTTCACCTAGCCTAATCATATAGTAAAAAAAAATTTTCACTACAATAAACTTGAAAATTGGATTTACCTGTAGACGTGAGAATCCAGGTATGGTTCCACCGGCACATGAATTGTTCTACCTAGCCTAATCATATAGTAAAAAAAAATTTTCACTACAATCAACCTGAAAATTGGATTTACCTGTAGACGTGAGAATCCAGGTATGGTTCCACCGGCACATGAATTGTTTCACCTAGCCTAATCATATAGTAGAAAAAAATTTTCATCAAGGTAAACTTGAAAATTGGATTTACCTGTAGACGTGAGAATCCAGGTATGGTTCCACCGGCACATGAATTGTTTCACCTAGCCTAATCATATAGTAAAAAAAATTTTCATCAAGGTAAACTTGAAAATTGGATTTACCTGTAGACGTGAGAATCCAGGTATGGTTCCACCGGCACATGAATTGTTTCACCTAGCCTAATCATATAGTAAAAAAAATTTTCATCAAGGTAAACTTGAAAATTGGATTTACCTGTAGACGTGAGAATCCAGGTATGGTTCCACCGGCACATGAATTGTTTTACCTAGCCTAATCATATAGTAAAAAAAATTTTCATCAAGGTAAACTTGAAAATTGGATTTACCTGTAGACGTGAGAATCCAGGTATGGTTCCACCGGCACATGAATTGTTTCACCTAGCCTAATCATATAGTAAAAAAAAATTTTCACTACAATCAACCTGAAAATTGGATTTACCTGTAGACGTGAGAATCCAGGTATGGTTCCACCGCCACATGAATTGTTTCTACCTAGCCTAATCATATACCGAAAAAAATTTTCATCAAGGTAAACTTGAAAATTGGATTTACCTGTAGACGTGAGAATCCAGGTATGGTTCCACCGGCACATGAATTGTTTCACCTAGCCTAATCATATAGTAAAAAAAAATTTTCATCAAGGTAAACTTGAAAATTGGATTTACCTGTAGACGTGAGAATCCAGGTATGGTTCCACCGGCACATGAATTGTTTCACCTAGCCTAATCATATAGTAAAAAAAAATTTTCATCAAGGTAAACTTGAAAATTGGATTTACCTGTAGACGTGAGAATCCAGGTATGGTTCCACCGGCACATGAATTGTTTCACCTAGCCTAATCATATAGTAAAAAAAAATTTTCACTACAAGGTCAACCTGAAAATTGGATTTACCTGTAGACGTGAGAATCCAGGTATGGTTCCACCGGCACATGAATTGTTTCACCTAGCCTAATCATATAGTAAAAAAAATTTTCATCAAGGTAAACTTGAAAATTGGATTTACCTGTAGACGTGAGAATCCAGGTATGGTTCCACCGGCACATGAATTGTTTCACCTAGCCTAATCATATACTCGAAAAAAATTTTCATCAAGGTAAACTTGAAAATTGGATTTACCTGTAGACGTGAGAATCCAGGTATGGTTCCACCGGCACATGAATTGTTTCACCTAGCCTAATCATATAGTAAAAAAAATTTTCATCAAGGTAAACTTGAAAATTGGATTTACCTGTAGACGTGAGAATCCAGGTATGGTTCCACCGGCACATGAATTGTTTCACCTAGCCTAATCATATAGTCGAAAAAAATTTTCATCAAGGTAAACTTGAAAATTGGATTTACCTGTAGACGTGAGAATCCAGGTATGGTTCCACCGGCACATGAATTGTTTCACCTAGCCTAATCATATAGTAAAAAAAAATTTTCACTATCATACACCTGAAAATTGGATTTACCTGTAGACGTGAGAATCCAGGTATGGTTCCACCGGCACATGAATTGTTTCTACCTAGCCTAATCATATAGTAAAAAAAAATTTTCATCAAGGTAAACTTGAAAATTGGATTTACCTGTAGACGTGAGAATCCAGGTATGGTTCCACCGGCACATGAATTGTTTCACCTAGCCTAATCATATAGTAAAAAAAAATTTTCATCAAGGTAAACTTGAAAATTGGATTTACCTGTAGACGTGAGAATCCAGGTATGGTTCCACCGGCACATGAATTGTTTCACCTAGCCTAATCATATAGTAAAAAAAAATTTTCATCAAGGTAAACTTGAAAATTGGATTTACCTGTAGACGTGAGAATCCAGGTATGGTTCCACCGGCACATGAATTGTTTCACCTAGCCTAATCATATAGTAAAAAAAAATTTTCATCAAGGTAAACTTGAAAATTGGATTTACCTGTAGACGTGAGAATCCAGGTATGGTTCCACCGGCACATGAATTGTTTCACCTAGCCTAATCATATACCCGAAAAAAAATTTTCATCAAGGTAAACTTGAAAATTGGATTTACCTGTAGACGTGAGAATCCAGGTATGGTTCCACCGGCACATGAATTGTTTTACCTAGCCTAATCATATAGTAAAAAAAAATTTTCACTACAAGGTAAACCTGAAAATTGGATTTACCTGTAGACGTGAGAATCCAGGTATGGTTCCACCGGCACATGAATTGTTTCACCTAGCCTAATCATATAGTAAAAAAAAATTTTCACTCAAGGTAAACTTGAAAATTGGATTTACCTGTAGACGTGAGAATCCAGGTATGGTTCCACCGGCACATGAATTGTTTCACCTAGCCTAATCATATAGTAAAAAAAAATTTTCACTACCAGGTAAACTTGAAAATTGGATTTACCTGTAGACGTGAGAATCCAGGTATGGTTCCACCGGCACATGAATTGTTCTACCTAGCCTAATCATATAGTAAAAAAAATTTTCATCAAGGTAAACTTGAAAATTGGATTTACCTGTAGACGTGAGAATCCAGGTATGGTTCCACCGGCACATGAATTGTTTCACCTAGCCTAATCATATAGTAAAAAAAAATTTTCATCAAGGTAAACTTGAAAATTGGATTTACCTGTAGACGTGAGAATCCAGGTATGGTTCCACCGGCACATGAATTGTTCTACCTAGCCTAATCATATAGTGAAAAAAAATTTTCATCAAGGTAAACTTGAAAATTGGATTTACCTGTAGACGTGAGAATCCAGGTATGGTTCCACCGGCACATGAATTGTTTCACCTAGCCTAATCATATAGTAAAAAAAAATTTTCATCAAGGTAAACTTGAAAATTGGATTTACCTGTAGACGTGAGAATCCAGGTATGGTTCCACCGGCACATGAATTGTTCTACCTAGCCTAATCATATAGTGAAAAAAATTTTCATTACCAGGTCAACCTGAAAATTGGATTTACCTGTAGACGTGAGAATCCAGGTATGGTTCCACCGGCACATGAATTGTTTCACCTAGCCTAATCATATAGTAAAAAAAATTTTCACTACTATACAACCTGAAAATTGGATTTACCTGTAGACGTGAGAATCCAGGTATGGTTCCACCGGCACATGAATTGTTCTACCTAGCCTAATCATATACGCGAAAAAAATTTTCATCAAGGTAAACTTGAAAATTGGATTTACCTGTAGACGTGAGAATCCAGGTATGGTTCCACCGGCACATGAATTGTTTCACCTAGCCTAATCATATAGTAAAAAAAAATTTTCATCAAGGTAAACTTGAAAATTGGATTTACCTGTAGACGTGAGAATCCAGGTATGGTTCCACCGGCACATGAATTGTTTCACCTAGCCTAATCATATAGTAAAAAAAAATTTTCACTACAAGGTAAACCTGAAAATTGGATTTACCTGTAGACGTGAGAATCCAGGTATGGTTCCACCGGCACATGAATTGTTCTACCTAGCCTAATCATATAGTGAAAAAAATTTTCATCAAGGTAAACTTGAAAATTGGATTTACCTGTAGACGTGAGAATCCAGGTATGGTTCCACCGGCACATGAATTGTTTCACCTAGCCTAATCATATAGTCAAAAAAAATTTTCATCAAGGTAAACTTGAAAATTGGATTTACCTGTAGACGTGAGAATCCAGGTATGGTTCCACCGGCACATGAATTGTTCTACCTAGCCTAATCATATAGTAAAAAAAATTTTCATACAAGGTAAACTTGAAAATTGGATTTACCTGTAGACGTGAGAATCCAGGTATGGTTCCACCGGCACATGAATTGTTTCACCTAGCCTAATCATATAGTAAAAAAAAATTTTCATCAAGGTAAACTTGAAAATTGGATTTACCTGTAGACGTGAGAATCCAGGTATGGTTCCACCGGCACATGAATTGTTTCACCTAGCCTAATCATATAGTAAAAAAATTTTCATACCAGGTAAACTTGAAAATTGGATTTACCTGTAGACGTGAGAATCCAGGTATGGTTCCACCGGCACATGAATTGTTCCACCTAGCCTAATCATATAGTGAAAAAAATTTTCACTAAGATAAACCTGAAAATTGGATTTACCTGTAGACGTGAGAATCCAGGTATGGTTCCACCGGCACATGAATTGTTTCACCTAGCCTAATCATATAGTGAAAAAAATTTTCACTACAATCAACCTGAAAATTGGATTTACCTGTAGACGTGAGAATCCAGGTATGGTTCCACCGGCACATGAATTGTTACACCTAGCCTAATCATATAGTAAAAAAAAATTTTCATCAAGGTAAACTTGAAAATTGGATTTACCTGTAGACGTGAGAATCCAGGTATGGTTCCACCGGCACATGAATTGTTTCACCTAGCCTAATCATATAGTAAAAAAAAATTTTCATCAAGGTAAACTTGAAAATTGGATTTACCTGTAGACGTGAGAATCCAGGTATGGTTCCACCGGCACATGAATTGTTCTACCTAGCCTAATCATATACTCGAAAAAAATTTTCACTACTATCAACCTGAAAATTGGATTTACCTGTAGACGTGAGAATCCAGGTATGGTTCCACCGGCACATGAATTGTTCTACCTAGCCTAATCATATAGTGAAAAAAAATTTTCATCAAGGTAAACTTGAAAATTGGATTTACCTGTAGACGTGAGAATCCAGGTATGGTTCCACCGGCACATGAATTGTTCTACCTAGCCTAATCATATAGTAAAAAAAAATTTTCATCAAGGTAAACTTGAAAATTGGATTTACCTGTAGACGTGAGAATCCAGGTATGGTTCCACCGGCACATGAATTGTTTTACCTAGCCTAATCATATAGTAAAAAAAAATTTTCATTAAGGTAAACTTGAAAATTGGATTTACCTGTAGACGTGAGAATCCAGGTATGGTTCCACCGGCACATGAATTGTTCTACCTAGCCTAATCATATAGTAAAAAAAATTTTCATCAAGGTAAACTTGAAAATTGGATTTACCTGTAGACGTGAGAATCCAGGTATGGTTCCACCGGCACATGAATTGTTTCACCTAGCCTAATCATATAGTAAAAAAAATTTTCATCAAGGTAAACTTGAAAATTGGATTTACCTGTAGACGTGAGAATCCAGGTATGGTTCCACCGGCACATGAATTGTTTCACCTAGCCTAATCATATAGTAAAAAAAAATTTTCACTACAAGGTAAACTTGAAAATTGGATTTACCTGTAGACGTGAGAATCCAGGTATGGTTCCACCGGCACATGAATTGTTTCACCTAGCCTAATCATATAGTAAAAAAAATTTTCATCAAGGTAAACTTGAAAATTGGATTTACCTGTAGACGTGAGAATCCAGGTATGGTTCCACCGGCACATGAATTGTTCTACCTAGCCTAATCATATACCCGAAAAAAATTTTCATCAAGGTAAACTTGAAAATTGGATTTACCTGTAGACGTGAGAATCCAGGTATGGTTCCACCGGCACATGAATTGTTTCACCTAGCCTAATCATATAGTAAAAAAAAATTTTCATCAAGGTAAACCTGAAAATTGGATTTACCTGTAGACGTGAGAATCCAGGTATGGTTCCACCGGCACATGAATTGTTCTACCTAGCCTAATCATATAGTAAAAAAAAATTTTCATCAAGGTAAACTTGAAAATTGGATTTACCTGTAGACGTGAGAATCCAGGTATGGTTCCACCGGCACATGAATTGTTCACCTGCCTAACATATAGAAAAAAATTTTCATCATAACGAAACGCGAGAAGTTTCACTAAATAATCAAAACTTGAAAATTGGATTTACCTGTAGACGTGAGAATCCAGGTATGGTTCCACCGGCACATGAATTGTTCTACCTAGCCTAAACATATAGTAAAAAAAAATTTTCATCAAGGTAAACTTGAAAATTGGATTTACCTGTAGACGTGAGAATCCAGGTATGGTTCCACCGGCACATGAATTGTTTCACCTAGCCTAATCATATAGTAAAAAAAAATTTTCATCAAGGTAAACTTGAAAATTGGATTTACCTGTAGACGTGAGAATCCAGGTATGGTTCCACCGGCACATGAATTGTTTCACCTAGCCTAATCATATAGTAAAAAAAAATTTTCACTACAAGGTAAACCTGAAAATTGGATTTACCTGTAGACGTGAGAATCCAGGTATGGTTCCACCGGCACATGAATTGTTTCACCTAGCCTAATCATATACGCAAAAAAAATTTTCATCAAGGTAAACTTGAAAATTGGATTTACCTGTAGACGTGAGAATCCAGGTATGGTTCCACCGGCACATGAATTGTTTCACCTAGCCTAATCATATAGTAAAAAAAAATTTTCATCAAGGTAAACTTGAAAATTGGATTTACCTGTAGACGTGAGAATCCAGGTATGGTTCCACCGGCACATGAATTGTTTCACCTAGCCTAATCATATAGTAAAAAAAAATTTTCATCAAGGTAAACTTGAAAATTGGATTTACCTGTAGACGTGAGAATCCAGGTATGGTTCCACCGGCACATGAATTGTTTCACCTAGCCTAATCATATAGTAAAAAAAATTTTCACTATCAATACAACCTGAAAATTGGATTTACCTGTAGACGTGAGAATCCAGGTATGGTTCCACCGGCACATGAATTGTTTCACCTAGCCTAATCATATAGTAAAAAAAAATTTTCATCAAGGTAAACTTGAAAATTGGATTTACCTGTAGACGTGAGAATCCAGGTATGGTTCCACCGGCACATGAATTGTTTTACCTAGCCTAATCATATACCCGAAAAAAATTTTCATCAAGGTAAACTTGAAAATTGGATTTACCTGTAGACGTGAGAATCCAGGTATGGTTCCACCGGCACATGAATTGTTTTACCTAGCCTAATCATATAGTAAAAAAAAATTTTCATTAACGTAAACTTGAAAATTGGATTTACCTGTAGACGTGAGAATCCAGGTATGGTTCCACCGGCACATGAATTGTTTCTACCTAGCCTAATCATATACGTACGAAAAAAATTTTCATCATACGGTAAACTTGAAAATTGGATTTACCTGTAGACGTGAGAATCCAGGTATGGTTCCACCGGCACATGAATTGTTTCACCTAGCCTAATCATATAGTAAAAAAAAATTTTCATCAAGGTAAACCTGAAAATTGGATTTACCTGTAGACGTGAGAATCCAGGTATGGTTCCACCGGCACATGAATTGTTTCACCTAGCCTAATCATATAGTAAAAAAAAATTTTCATCAAGGTAAACTTGAAAATTGGATTTACCTGTAGACGTGAGAATCCAGGTATGGTTCCACCGGCACATGAATTGTTTCACCTAGCCTAAACATATAGTAAAAAAAATTTTCATTAAGGTAAACTTGAAAATTGGATTTACCTGTAGACGTGAGAATCCAGGTATGTTTCCACCGGCACATGAATTGTTTTACCTAGCCTAATCATATGCGCGAAAAAAATTTTCATCAAGGTAAACTTGAAAATTGGATTTACCTGTAGACGTGAGAATCCAGGTATGGTTCCACCGGCACATGAATTGTTTTCACCTAGCCTAATCATATAGCTGAAAAAAATTTTCATCAAGGTAAACTTGAAAATTGGATTTACCTGTAGACGTGAGAATCCAGGTATGGTTCCACCGGCACATGAATTGTTTCACCTAGCCTAATCATATAGTAAAAAAAAATTTTCATCAAGGTAAACTTGAAAATTGGATTTACCTGTAGACGTGAGAATCCAGGTATGGTTCCACCGGCACATGAATTGTTCCACCTAGCCTAATCATATAGAATTTTAAATGATGGTTTACTGTGAGTGAGAATAGGTGTTGCCTGATTTATGCCTAATTAGGGGGGGGGGGGGGGAAAGGTGAGGGGGAGAGGGGGGGGGGGAAGGGGGGGTGATAAAAATGAAAATTGGATTTACCTGTAGACGTGAGAATCCAGGTATGGTTCCACCGGCACATGAATTGTTTCACCTAGCCTAATCATATAGTAAAAAAAAATTTTCATCAAGGTAAACTTGAAAATTGGATTTACCTGTAGACGTGAGAATCCAGGTATGGTTCCACCGGCACATGAATTGTTTCACCTAGCCTAATCATATAGTAAAAAAAATTTTCATCAAGGTAAACTTGAAAATTGGATTTACCTGTAGACGTGAGAATCCAGGTATGGTTCCACCGGCACATGAATTGTTTCTACCTAGCCTAATCATATAGTAAAAAAAAATTTTCACTAGTCAACCTGAAAATTGGATTTACCTGTAGACGTGAGAATCCAGGTATGGTTCCACCGGCACATGAATTGTTTCTACCTAGCCTAATCATATAGTAAAAAAAAATTTTCACTAAGGTAAACCTGAAAATTGGATTTACCTGTAGACGTGAGAATCCAGGTATGGTTCCACCGGCACATGAATTGTTTCTACCTAGCCTAATCATATACGCAAAAAAAATTTTCATCAAGGTAAACTTGAAAATTGGATTTACCTGTAGACGTGAGAATCCAGGTATGGTTCCACCGGCACATGAATTGTTTCACCTAGCCTAATCATATAGTAAAAAAAATTTTCATCAAGGTAAACTTGAAAATTGGATTTACCTGTAGACGTGAGAATCCAGGTATGGTTCCACCGGCACATGAATTGTTTTACCTAGCCTAATCATATGCGCGAAAAAAATTTTCATCAAGGTAAACTTGAAAATTGGATTTACCTGTAGACGTGAGAATCCAGGTATGGTTCCACCGGCACATGAATTGTTTCACCTAGCCTAATCATATAGTAAAAAAAAATTTTCATTAAGGTAAACTTGAAAATTGGATTTACCTGTAGACGTGAGAATCCAGGTATGGTTCCACCGGCACATGAATTGTTTCACCTAGCCTAATCATATAGTAAAAAAAAATTTTCATCAAGGTAAACTTGAAAATTGGATTTACCTGTAGACGTGAGAATCCAGGTATGGTTCCACCGGCACATGAATTGTTTTACCTAGCCTAATCATATGCGCGAAAAAAATTTTCATCAAGGTAAACTTGAAAATTGGATTTACCTGTAGACGTGAGAATCCAGGTATGGTTCCACCGGCACATGAATTGTTTCACCTAGCCTAATCATATAGTAAAAAAAATTTTCATCAAGGTAAACTTGAAAATTGGATTTACCTGTAGACGTGAGAATCCAGGTATGGTTCCACCGGCACATGAATTGTTTCACCTAGCCTAATCATATGAGTGAAAAAAATTTTCATCAAGGTAAACTTGAAAATTGGATTTACCTGTAGACGTGAGAATCCAGGTATGGTTCCACCGGCACATGAATTGTTTCACCTAGCCTAATCATATAGTAAAAAAAAATTTTCACTATCATACACCTGAAAATTGGATTTACCTGTAGACGTGAGAATCCAGGTATGGTTCCACCGGCACATGAATTGTTTCACCTAGCCTAATCATATAGTAAAAAAAAATTTTCATCAAGGTAAACTTGAAAATTGGATTTACCTGTAGACGTGAGAATCCAGGTATGGTTCCACCGGCACATGAATTGTTTCACCTAGCCTAATCATATAGTAAAAAAAAATTTTCATCAAGGTAAACTTGAAAATTGGATTTACCTGTAGACGTGAGAATCCAGGTATGGTTCCACCGGCACATGAATTGTTTCACCTAGCCTAATCATATAGTAAAAAAAAATTTTCATCAAGGTAAACTTGAAAATTGGATTTACCTGTAGACGTGAGAATCCAGGTATGGTTCCACCGGCACATGAATTGTTTCTACCTAGCCTAATCATATAGTAAAAAAAAATTTTCATCAAGGTAAACTTGAAAATTGGATTTACCTGTAGACGTGAGAATCCAGGTATGGTTCCACCGGCACATGAATTGTTTCTACCTAGCCTAATCATATAGTAAAAAAAAATTTTCATCAAGGTAAACTTGAAAATTGGATTTACCTGTAGACGTGAGAATCCAGGTATGGTTCCACCGGCACATGAATTGTTTCACCTAGCCTAATCATATAGTAAAAAAAAATTTTCATCAAGGTAAACTTGAAAATTGGATTTACCTGTAGACGTGAGAATCCAGGTATGGTTCCACCGGCACATGAATTGTTTCACCTAGCCTAATCATATAGTAAAAAAAAATTTTCATCAAGGTAAACTTGAAAATTGGATTTACCTGTAGACGTGAGAATCCAGGTATGGTTCCACCGGCACATGAATTGTTTCACCTAGCCTAATCATATAGTAAAAAAAAATTTTCATCAAGGTAAACTTGAAAATTGGATTTACCTGTAGACGTGAGAATCCAGGTATGGTTCCACCGGCACATGAATTGTTTCACCTAGCCTAATCATATAGTAAAAAAAATTTTCATCAAGGTAAACTTGAAAATTGGATTTACCTGTAGACGTGAGAATCCAGGTATGGTTCCACCGGCACATGAATTGTTTCACTAGCACTAATCATATAGTAAAAAAAATTTTCACTAAGGTAAACCTGAAAATTGGATTTACCTGTAGACGTGAGAATCCAGGTATGGTTCCACCGGCACATGAATTGTTTCACCTAGCCTAATCATATAGTAAAAAAAAATTTTCATCAAGGTAAACTTGAAAATTGGATTTACCTGTAGACGTGAGAATCCAGGTATGGTTCCACCGGCACATGAATTGTTTCTACCTAGCCTAATCATATAGTAAAAAAAAATTTTCATCAAGGTACACCTGAAAATTGGATTTACCTGTAGACGTGAGAATCCAGGTATGGTTCCACCGGCACATGAATTGTTTCACCTAGCCTAATCATATAGTAAAAAAAAATTTTCATCAAGGTAAACTTGAAAATTGGATTTACCTGTAGACGTGAGAATCCAGGTATGGTTCCACCGGCACATGAATTGTTTCACCTAGCCTAATCATATAGTAAAAAAAATTTTCATCAAGGTAAACTTGAAAATTGGATTTACCTGTAGACGTGAGAATCCAGGTATGGTTCCACCGGCACATGAATTGTTTCACCTAGCCTAATCATATAGTAAAAAAAAATTTTCATCAAGGTAAACTTGAAAATTGGATTTACCTGTAGACGTGAGAATCCAGGTATGGTTCCACCGGCACATGAATTGTTTCACCTAGCCTAATCATATAGTAAAAAAAAATTTTCATCAAGGTAAACTTGAAAATTGGATTTACCTGTAGACGTGAGAATCCAGGTATGGTTCCACCGGCACATGAATTGTTTTACCTAGCCTAATCATATAGTAAAAAAAAATTTTCACTATCATACACCTGAAAATTGGATTTACCTGTAGACGTGAGAATCCAGGTATGGTTCCACCGGCACATGAATTGTTTCACCTAGCCTAATCATATAGTAAAAAAAATTTTCATCAAGGTAAACTTGAAAATTGGATTTACCTGTAGACGTGAGAATCCAGGTATGGTTCCACCGGCACATGAATTGTTTCACCTAGCCTAATCATATAGTAAAAAAAAATTTTCATCAAGGTAAACTTGAAAATTGGATTTACCTGTAGACGTGAGAATCCAGGTATGGTTCCACCGGCACATGAATTGTTTCTACCTAGCCTAATCATATAGTAAAAAAAATTTTCATCAAGGTAAACTTGAAAATTGGATTTACCTGTAGACGTGAGAATCCAGGTATGGTTCCACCGGCACATGAATTGTTTCACCTAGCCTAATCATATAGTAAAAAAAAATTTTCACTATCATACACCTGAAAATTGGATTTACCTGTAGACGTGAGAATCCAGGTATGGTTCCACCGGCACATGAATTGTTTCACCTAGCCTAATCATATAGTAAAAAAAAATTTTCATCAAGGTAAACTTGAAAATTGGATTTACCTGTAGACGTGAGAATCCAGGTATGGTTCCACCGGCACATGAATTGTTTCACCTAGCCTAATCATATAGCTAAAAAAAATTTTCATCAAGGTAAACTTGAAAATTGGATTTACCTGTAGACGTGAGAATCCAGGTATGGTTCCACCGGCACATGAATTGTTTCACCTAGCCTAATCATATAGTAAAAAAAATTTTCATCAAGGTAAACTTGAAAATTGGATTTACCTGTAGACGTGAGAATCCAGGTATGGTTCCACCGGCACATGAATTGTTTCACCTAGCCTAATCATATAGTAAAAAAAAATTTTCATCAAGGTAAACTTGAAAATTGGATTTACCTGTAGACGTGAGAATCCAGGTATGGTTCCACCGGCACATGAATTGTTTCACCTAGCCTAATCATATAGTAAAAAAAAATTTTCACTCAAGGTACACTTGAAAATTGGATTTACCTGTAGACGTGAGAATCCAGGTATGGTTCCACCGGCACATGAATTGTTTTACCTAGCCTAATCATATAGTAAAAAAAAATTTTCATCAAGGTAAACTTGAAAATTGGATTTACCTGTAGACGTGAGAATCCAGGTATGGTTCCACCGGCACATGAATTGTTTCACCTAGCCTAATCATATAGTAAAAAAAATTTTCATCAAGGTAAACTTGAAAATTGGATTTACCTGTAGACGTGAGAATCCAGGTATGGTTCCACCGGCACATGAATTGTTTCTACCTAGCCTAATCATATAGTAAAAAAAATTTTCACTATCATACACCTGAAAATTGGATTTACCTGTAGACGTGAGAATCCAGGTATGGTTCCACCGGCACATGAATTGTTTCACCTAGCCTAATCATATAGTAAAAAAAATTTTCACTCAAGGTAAACTTGAAAATTGGATTTACCTGTAGACGTGAGAATCCAGGTATGGTTCCACCGGCACATGAATTGTTTCACCTAGCCTAATCATATAGTAAAAAAAAATTTTCATCAAGGTAAACTTGAAAATTGGATTTACCTGTAGACGTGAGAATCCAGGTATGGTTCCACCGGCACATGAATTGTTTCACCTAGCCTAATCATATAGTAAAAAAAAATTTTCATCAAGGTAAACTTGAAAATTGGATTTACCTGTAGACGTGAGAATCCAGGTATGGTTCCACCGGCACATGAATTGTTTCACCTAGCCTAATCATATACGCAAAAAAAATTTTCATCAAGGTAAACTTGAAAATTGGATTTACCTGTAGACGTGAGAATCCAGGTATGGTTCCACCGGCACATGAATTGTTTCTACCTAGCCTAATCATATAGCTAAAAAAATTTTCATCAAGGTAAACTTGAAAATTGGATTTACCTGTAGACGTGAGAATCCAGGTATGGTTCCACCGGCACATGAATTGTTTCACCTAGCCTAATCATATGCGCAAAAAAAATTTTCATCAAGGTAAACTTGAAAATTGGATTTACCTGTAGACGTGAGAATCCAGGTATGGTTCCACCGGCACATGAATTGTTTCACCTAGCCTAATCATATAGTAAAAAAAATTTTCATCAAGGTAAACTTGAAAATTGGATTTACCTGTAGACGTGAGAATCCAGGTATGGTTCCACCGGCACATGAATTGTTTCACCTAGCCTAATCATATAGTAAAAAAAAATTTTCATCAAGGTAAACTTGAAAATTGGATTTACCTGTAGACGTGAGAATCCAGGTATGGTTCCACCGGCACATGAATTGTTTTACCTAGCCTAATCATATACGTAAAAAAAATTTTCATTAAGGTAAACTTGAAAATTGGATTTACCTGTAGACGTGAGAATCCAGGTATGGTTCCACCGGCACATGAATTGTTTCTACCTAGCCTAATCATATAGTAAAAAAAAATTTTCATCAAGGTAAACCTGAAAATTGGATTTACCTGTAGACGTGAGAATCCAGGTATGGTTCCACCGGCACATGAATTGTTTCACCTAGCCTAATCATATAGTAAAAAAAATTTTCATCAAGGTAAACTTGAAAATTGGATTTACCTGTAGACGTGAGAATCCAGGTATGGTTCCACCGGCACATGAATTGTTTCTACCTAGCCTAATCATATAGTAGAAAAAAATTTTAATCAAGGTAAACTTGAAAATTGGATTTACCTGTAGACGTGAGAATCCAGGTATGGTTCTACCGGCACATGAATTGTTACACCTAGCCTAATCATATAGTAAAAAAAAATTTTCATCTATCGTACACCTGAAAATTGGATTTACCTATAGACGTGAGAATCCAGGTATGGTTCCACCGGCACATGAATTGTTTCACCTAGCCTAATCATATAGTAAAAAAAATTTTCATCAAGGTAAACTTGAAAATTGGATTTACCTGTAGACGTGAGAATCCAGGTATGGTTCCACCGGCACATGAATTGTTTCACCTAGCCTAATCATATAGTAAAAAAAATTTTCATCAAGGTAAACTTGAAAATTGGATTTACCTGTAGACGTGAGAATCCAGGTATGGTTCCACCGGCACATGAATTGTTTCACCTAGCCTAATCATATAGTAAAAAAAATTTTCATCAAGGTAAACTTGAAAATTGGATTTACCTGTAGACGTGAGAATCCAGGTATGGTTCCACCGGCACATGAATTGTTTCACCTAGCCTAATCATATAGTAAAAAAAATTTTCATCTAAGGTAAACCTGAAAATTGGATTTACCTGTAGACGTGAGAATCCAGGTATGGTTCCACCGGCACATGAATTGTTTCACCTAGCCTAATCATATAGTAAAAAAAAATTTTCATCAAGGTAAACTTGAAAATTGGATTTACCTGTAGACGTGAGAATCCAGGTATGGTTCCACCGGCACATGAATTGTTTCACCTAGCCTAATCATATAGTAAAAAAAAATTTTCATCAAGGTAAACTTGAAAATTGGATTTACCTGTAGACGTGAGAATCCAGGT
>JAWNOW010000029.1:0-41678 GCA_035045625.1 Drosophila formosana
TTCATTTCAGTCTGTGCTGCTGTACGGAGAACATCATCTAAATTTTGGATTACTCCAATATTGTCTTTCAAAAATTTTGAAAAACTCAAAATTTTTAACTTTTTCAACTTTTAACGTTTGCCCATTGTTTGTCCAAAAGTGATTTTCGAAATTTTTCAAGAACTTTTGATATTCTGGAAACTAGAGGTAGGCAAACGAAACTGTTCCTGGGCAATCATGGGCTAACAATGGACAAACGATTGCACTAAAAAATGTTTGAATATCTCACTTTACTCATTTGAACTCCTTTGAGCTAGTATCTGGAATCAATCTAGAGTAACCATTCTTTAAATAAGATTATTTTTAACTTACAGAATAATTTTATTCAATAATGCAAAAAAGTCAAAAATTGAACCTAGAAGGCAAAATCGTGTTAATGAATTTAGATTGTGTTTATTGTAAATACGTTATTATAATAATTAAGAATTATGTAGATAAAAAGTTACACATAGCAAGTGGGTATTAAATCAGCAGATTAACAAGTAACTAGTTATTGAAAGTTGAGCCCCCATTCCAAAGTTTCGCTGTTTCACCAACACTTTTCGGATTGTTTTGCAATTTAAATGGATTGCACACAAATTGTACAAACTATTTACAAACTTGCGGTTGCTGCACCAAAACATCAACAAAACATTGAATATTTAATATGCAATTGTATGGCTATAACAAATATGTTAAATAAAAATAACAGTGAGCAGCAGAAAAACAAATGCAAAAGAGGTGAACACAATTTATTTTCGTGCATTTGTCGGCACTTTTGAAAATTATTTTTACGCCCAAAACAATATTTCATTTATTTACATGGCCATGTTCTGCTCTCTCCCCCGCTTCTTGCCCCCCCCCCCTGCCCACCCTGCCCCCTCCTGCCCCCTCCGCCTTCTAGTGGAGCTTCCTTTATATTATGCATTAACCTGCCGCTCAGCTGTCACCTGCCTCGCAGGCTGCCCCCTCTGTCTCTGGCATTGGCACGTGTCAAAAACTTTATTTGCACAGCATCTGCCTGCTGCTTGCCACCGAGAGGCGCCCCTTTTTTCATAGGGTGCACGGAATGTGACGAGGGAGGGGAGGGAGGGGGAAGCGTGGCTGCTGGAGCGCCTCATTGGCCGCCATATTTGACGCCAGTTGAGCATGAAAATGCCATTTAACAATGGCGAGTGGCCCGAAAAAAACACACACAAATAAATTACAACAAAAAGGGCAAGCAAAGCGAAAAATTAAGGCAACAACAGAAACAACAACAACGACAGAGACAGCGGCAATAATAAAACAACACAAAAAGTGTGTTGGAAAATGTTTAAAACAATGCAAGAGAGCGTAACAAGCGGCAGCCTCTGATAGCGCAGCAACAATAACAATAAAAATGTCAAAAAAGCAACGACGCTTAAATCAAATTAATGTGAATCTGACTCGCACTTTGTTTTTCCGCATTTCTTTTTTTTTATTTTATTTTGGTTTTTTTGTATTCTCATTTCAGTTCAGTACATTTCGTATTCGAACATGTTCTCAAATTAAATTCCACATTGCAGTCAGCAATTGCATTGGAAAAAAATACCACAAAAATCTATTTTTCTTTTTACACATTTTTGTTTGTGTGGTTTTTTTCTAATTTAATTAAATTAATATTTAATTTCTTTGAAGTACATTTTTAATATTGAGTTGTTTCTGCCTCAAAGTATGCTATGACTTTTTCCAATTAGAAGCATTCTATAATTTTAATCGACAATATTAATATTGTCATCCGTCATCTCCCCATGCGAATCTTCGCCGAAAATATTTTAAAATGTTTGCCAAAAAGTAAATACTTTTTATTTATTGTGTATTTTAATGAAGTTATAATTTGTTTTCATTTTGTTTCTTCTCTCAAATGTTACTCGTTTTAGCTGCCACTTGATTAAAATGCATTTTTTTAACTCTTCTTGAAACCGATTTCTGAATTTTTGTATAAATATTTTATAATTTTCGTTTGAACAATTTTAATCAAATTTATTTATTGAGTTAATTTTTACTTTTTCAGAATCTCAAATATACAAATATATATTCAAATACTCTATACTATCTCTAAAGGTAAGTCAACTGTCTTTTCTCCTACCCTTTCTTAATAACACTTTGTCTTCATCTGAGTAATTTGCTTTGGTGAATTGCTTGCGATATTGCTTCTGAGAATATTTATGGCGTTCAGCTGTCTTGCGTTTTGTTGCCGTATTTCTTTGTCGCATAAATTTCCATTTAACATTGTTTTTTAATGCATCGACTATGCCATAACTTATTCAGGCATAATGTGTTTGGAATGCATTTATAATTTCTTTGCTGAAATTGATGATGCGACACTTTAAATTTTGATAGGCCTGTGATAGCTACAAATGTTTTAAGTAGCAATTAAGCTGATTAATGGTTATAAATGTGCTTTTAATATACTACAGTTCATCTGAAGGTTTCGCATTTCTGTGCGAAATTGAACGAATATCTCTCGCTCAAAGTCAAATCAAAACAAATTTAAATTGTTAATCAAATGAGCGCAGACCGCAACAAACAAAAACTTGCTGAAATTGCAATAAAGCTTGTGCAATTTTAATAAACTAACAGCCACGCCCCCCTTCCGCCCACACAGTCCCCCGTCATAACCCACGGTGTAACACGACTAATACTGTAAACAGATGGCGACCAATATTTTATAAATAATTAGTAAACATTTTTGCGCAACGTTGGCCATATTCAGATAGAGACGGCGGGAGAAGGACGTTGGCCGTGACGGTTTTCTCTATTTTGCAGCCACAATATCCTGGCAACGTCAATGAAAGCTGCAACTCTGCTCGACAGTTTGCCGTATATAATTTTAATACTTTATAATTGCATTATTCTGATGCGGCCAGTGGGAGAAGTGGGCGGAAAAGCAGGCTGGGCAATGGATGACTGTGTGCACACAGTTTTTAGATATTGGTCAACATTTTGGGATGCAAAATTCAATCAAGTGCTGATTAGTTGTTAAATATGGCAGCCTCAACGAGTCGAGATATTTGATACTATAGCTGGCTGCATTATATTTTGAAACATTTTGTGCAAAAAACAATATCTAACTATCTGTCAGTTTGGGTTGCAGTCATGTGAACTCTGACGGGCCCTAATTTAATTAGTACAATTGTAAAATTGCATTTAATTTTGCGACATGCTTTATCACTTGGAATGTATCATTAAATAATTGCGCAATTAAATAATAATAATTTAATCAAAAGGTGTGGAAATAGTAAATTCTATGTCCCATTCGAAATGCGCAAATTAAATTCTTTTATCATTGCAAAATATTTTTCATTTTTGATTGCCTTTAATTTGCATTCTAAACTCACGTTAAGTGAGTTTGAGAACATTTATATGCTTTTAGTTTTGTTTTATTTTAATTCAGTTTTAGATAATTTGATTGCTTATTGATTACTTACTAAAACTTTAACTCAAAACTTGTGCGCTTCCTACGACCGAAATGTTCACAAATGGATTTTATAGACTTTTATTTTAAATTCGTTGTTTGAATTGTTGCAACTTTAAGTTAGCTTTAATATGATCAGATCACATTCAAAGCAAAGCTATAAAGGAATTTTATCTGTCGTTAGTTATTTGACTTGAATTAGTTTCTGTTATTTTTCTTCTATTTGTTTATGTTGGGGAATTTTATCTGTTGGTGCGTTAATATACTTTAATTTAGTCAGTTTACTTAAGATAGTTAGAGCTTAAACTGCATATAGCTGAACTGATATTAGTCAAGCTTTAAGTGCTTTTAAAACAACTTTAAATTTTCACTTCAATCGCATTATTTTGCAGACTCGACTTCATTTCATTTAGACCGCAAAAAATTCAATTTAAACTTTTGTCGCATTCTAAAGCCTTTCGCAATGGCAAATCTCTCAGCATTTAATCAACGTTGTCCGCCTGAGCTTGCCAAAAAGCGGACAGAACTAAGTAAAAGTTGGAGCCAAAAGCAAGTGGGTCCCAAACTGCCGGAGTGTCCCTATCGGTGGCACATCCCGAATTCAGATCCCAGAGGTGCAGTTTAGTGAGCGCGTTTCCGTTTGAGCGCCATAATAAATTTGCCAGCGACTTTTTGCCAGCCAGTTTGCGACAACTTGAATTAAAGGAGGAGCTGGCAAGGAGTTGGACAGGCGCTGGGACAGGGACAGGAACAGGAGCATCAGCTAGGAGACCAATGCTTCATCTTGGCAGTTTCTTTGTGCCATGCCGTGCGGCGCTTTGTTACGCTTGATTTACGCTAACAAGACATGAACGAATGGACAGAGGGACAGCGGAGAGATGGACTGGGATAGACGGGAAAAAACTGGGAGACAAGAAAAACACCCGGAGACATTTTAAATGTGGCGCAAAAGAACGATTACAGGTTGTCCCGCTGCAAGCGCCGCAAAACCACAGACAACAAATGGTGATGCGGTCGAGCAGAATGTGGAGAGGGAGGAGAGTTGCTCGGGGGATTGGCAACTGCAGCCGCAGGACGAGGACGTGGGCGTGGGTGTGGGCGTGGGAGGTTGCGGGGGCAGTGAGGTGTAACCATTGCCAATTCAAGCGAAAAGTTGGCGCACTTTTCCATTTCCGAGCAGGGACGTAGCCAAGACGTGCTGCTAGTTTGTGGCATCGTGGGACTGGACGACACCGGGATTGGCAGCCAGTAAGCGACAGAGATTGGAGAGGGGTGCAGAGAGGGAAGACTAGTTCCGGGTACGTGGGCTGCAAAATATCAGCAAAAACGTCAGGAAATTACAGGAAAATGAAATAAATGAAGATGGATACGCAATTTGAATAGCGTTGAATTGGTTCAGCGCCGTTGACAGCGTCACGCTGAAGATGGTAACTCGAGGCAGCGGAAGAGATGGGATGAGACAGTCGATGGGAGGCAGAGTTGATAATGGCACTAAGGGACAGCGATGGAAAGTACTGAAGGAAAAGTGCTGAAGAAATTCATTAAGGATAATTGCGATTGAATGAAATGAGATCGTTATAAAGGCCAGAGGCGAATAATGTACACAGCCAAACTGAAACAGGAATGATAAATTCGCAGTTCACTACAAATTGTTTACCCTCCACAAATCCCCCCGATTTGCTGTACAAGGTGCCAAACTTGAACTTCCATTTGATTGTAAATCGCAGTCCCAAAATCTCAGCCAAATTGCTCGAAATGCAAATGCAGAGAGGCCACGCAGCCAGTTTGTGGACCAATTTCAGCCCCCCCAAATTTACGAATATGTGAGCCAATTTGGCCTGGTAATTAGCATTCGAGCATTGATTAGGGCAACGGCCAGCAGACAAACAGAGAGCGAAGGAGGCGAAGCGTGGGCGCTGCCTTGGAGATGTTGCAATAAATTGGCGCCCCGCTGATAAACAACAACAGCAAGCAAAGAGAGGATTCCCAGGGGGTCTGTTTGCATGTCTGTGTCTGTGTGCAGTCAATTGATTGTTCGGGCCAAGAATTGGTAATTAGACGTTAGCCATAATCGTTAGCCTTATGCGTTGCGTGGCCCCAGCCATGAGGCCAATTTCAATCTCAGCTCTCGCTCCTGCTGGAATTATTAACGTGATAAGCAGCTCTGAGACTGGCCATCTCTGTCCTGTTCGCATTGAAGGACCCTCGAGGAGGCAACTCTGGCAATGCAGTTGCAATTCATTTTACTGCTGCCTGCCATGCTGCCAATTAATTTCCATTGATAGCTCTGAAAGCCGCTTGCTGCGAAAGTTTGGTGCGTGGCTGAAAAACTTTTGACCAACCGAGCGTATGATTAATAAACTATGCAAAGAGCTTAAGTATTTAAGCTGCAATTAAATAATATTTAAAGTTTTGCAATTTTAAATTGCAAGTTGGGGAATTACATCGAAAACTTATGTTTAGGCATTAGGCATTTTATTGCTCTTTTGCCCAGCTGCCGTTGCTGTTGTGCGATTTCTTGCTCCATTTAATGCTGTTATCTGTATTGTGCAACTAAGCCACAAATCGAGTCTATTCTGTGTTGCATACTCTACTTAAATATCTATTCCATTGCACTTGGGAAGTGTATCTGGCCTTCGGTCTGTGGAGCTTAATTGTTGAGCTTGTCTTTGGCGTGGGCTTAGAACGGCTTACGGACGATGCCGATGCCGATGAACAATGCAAGAGTCTTTGACGCCAACACATTGTGTGCAACGTGGCGTATGAGAAATGCTGAGGCACAAAATGCCGGCTAATTGATTTCAGATTTCTCCTAGCAATGTTTTTAAGCACTGTTAAGCTCCTTTCCACAGTCGGACAAGGACACAAGCAATGCAGCAGCTGTTCGTGCTGCATTTAAATCCCTCAGCAAAACACTCATTGACAGGCTGCCAGAGTGGAAGGAGGAAGGTGCCTATAAAGTGGGCCAAGCAAATACGTTTAACTGTCTCCTCTGCCTGTCTTATGCTGTTGGGCTGTACAAATATTTTACTAATAATTTTGCAACTATTTCAATTGAATTATGAAATATGCGTGAGGACCTGAAGCTTTTGTTCTTGATACTCTACGAGTGCATAGAGTCGCACGCACAGAACTCAATTATGCATACAATCTGCAGTTGGCTTAGACACAGGCACACTCGGTGTTACACTGTGCTACAAAGTTGCGAAATTGGTTACAAGCTGCAGTACAATGTGAGCAAAGTCTGATTGGTTTTTCTGTTTATTTTTATGCAAATTTCGTGTGTCAGTTTTAAATGAATCTCAGTGAAACTTTGTCATAATAGTTATTTTTGAGAACGACGTTTTTGGTATGCATTTTTTTTCCGTAATCATCTTTTTGATAAAAAGCTCGAAACCAAAACAAAAGAGAAAAGATTTTTTCAAAAATATGATTCTTCCTTATTAATTGTCAACCCTGTCGAAGTTAGTTACTATTTCATTAGATAAGCATTAACTGATGGGATAAAAAATGTAGGCTCACTATGATAGATTTGTTATACATCTAAAAACTATGTTTACTTTTTTAATTACAAATTTGTTATTAGTTGGAATGTCTTTTTACAAAAAATGTTATTGTGGAGGAAATAGAAAGTTTTGCTATATTTAAGTATTCTTTCAATATATATAGAAACTTATATAAAAGTTGAGAAAATTCAACATAATATGTATGAAAAAGTTTTCTTATTCTTCTTGTATATTTTGGTAAGAGCATTTAATGCCCGAAATGCTTTTATTTATTCTTCATTCTTTGACATTTAGTTTGCAACTCGCAATACGAGTAGCTTCCAGTATCGAGCTGCTGTATCAACATTAAGCTCACTCGTGCTGAATACTTTGTAGCGCTGTCTAGCAAGTGCAATGCAGAGCCGTGTGAAACAAATAGACAGAGAGAGAGAGAGAGAGGTAGAGGGAGGGACAGAGAGGGCAGTAGATAGTAAGGCTTCAGACTGACAACGTAGTCTATAAATTAAATGCCACAACAGACCAAAAACACAATGGCAAATTGTTGTTGCTGCAGTTGCAGTTGCAGCTGTTGTTGTAGTAATTGTTGTTGCCGCAATTGTTGTTGCTGTTGTTGTTGTTGTTGTTACTGGTTGTCATTTGTCTGTGCGTGTTGTTGCGTAAGCGAGCGACAAGCGAGTGCCTTGTTTATTATGCGAGCGTACGAAGAGCAGAGAGATGCTCGTAATATTGTTAACCAGTGCGTATGAGTGATATTTAATTATTATGACCTTACGCATACTTCAAGTGGACCGCAGTTGGTTACAGTTACATTTATTGGCACGCCCCAATTGCCGCCCCCATTCCTGCTAGTCGACCAGCTTGTTAACTTATTTAATTATGACAATCAAATGTGACCAACGAGCGAAAGAGAGAGGAGATAAGTGCCATTTGGCGTTTGGTAACATAACTTTTTCGGTTTGTTTTCAATTAAACTGCAAAACTCTTTGGGGGATTTGTTGCGACGTGAGACGATGTGAATGTGCGCTGCATGCAACACATGTTGCTGCCAAATTGAATAAGTTTTGTGGGCGGCACAAATTGATAAGCCCACAGCCGAAATTGGCATTGATTTTGGCCAGTTGTCGCCCACAAACTTACACAAGTTTGTCCAGTCGAGAAGGAAGAGTTTGGGCTCAAAACAGCAGCTTGGCAAATTTCAACTGTAGAATATATTCATCAAATCATTCAATTATTGTACTTCTCTCTTTAATGCGCCTCGATTAAAGCCCAATTGAAATTATCTCAAATGCAAATCTATTGCCAGCCTCTCGAATTATTTATGGTTGTGAGTGAGTGCCCGATATGAGGGCGTTTATCATGGCATGTCATCAAAATTGCAATAGAGAATATATATGTATGTAGTATATATGGTTGCCTGCCCCTCAATGCACTCAATCGCCTGTCATTAAATTATGCATTTGCGCAATCACTTCCTAAAATATGCAAAGATTTTTGAGGAGGGCGGCGGAACTTGCTGCAAGTCGCATGCGGCACGTTGTACGCCTCATTGTGATATGGCAAGCATCCGCGAATTCTCTGGCTTTGCCGCAAAGTTTTCAAAGAGCTTGCCACGCTTGATTTGCGTTCGTCCTGCCGTTCGTCCTGTCGCTCACTCGCTCACTCGCCGGAAGTTGATAAAGTGCATGGCGGCAGTCAAGGAAGGAATTCCGCGGCATGCGCAGCTCCTTCATCTCCATCCCCCTCTCCATCGTCCTCTCTCTCTGCGTCACCAGCATGTTCCCTTGTCGTGTCTTTATTAAAGTATTACGCGCTCACACACAACTCACACATGTTCACGATGCAGTTGAGCGCACGGAAATGCATTTAGTCCACGCCTCCTAACGCTGCTCATACCTTCTACTCGAACACACTCTCTGTCATCTATTCCCTCGCCACGCGAGGCAACAGATAAATTTCAGGCATTTGTTTTTGATTCACAATAGCAGTGCATCGGATTGCCATCACAGCCATATATCATCATTATCTGCACGCGAAGAGGGGGACGCGACTTGCTCAGTTTTAATTCTCAAATACCTTAATGGCAAACGGGCATCTTAACTGTGTTGTGAAAGCTGAAAAATGCTGAGAGTCTTAGGCTTTAATTAAAAAAATAGATAACTAGTAAAAAGCTGCGTGAACTTGACCAAAATTATTGAATTCATTAGGTATGCAAAATAAATTGCAAGCAAAGATTGTAGCCACCAACAATAATTATTATATTTTTTGCTTATATATGAAAAGTACGGACTGAAAGAATATAGAAATAAATTAACTAGACTTTTCTTATTTGTTGACGATTTTATTTATTTATTATCATCATTGATTTCAACGTTAATGAATTTTATTTTTCGTTAGTAATTTAATCAATTATAAACCAAAATTATTATGTTTGTAAAAACTCCAGTTTAATGATTACTTATAATATTAAAACAAGTGTAAATACATAGAAACTCAAAAAGAAAACTTCAAAATAAATTTCTGTGATCAAATAAGTTGGTTTGGTAGTTGCATCGTTATCCTTTAAAAATAATAATTAGATTCGCTCAAAACTCTGAATTAAATGCCGTAACTATTTTATTTATTTACACATGATATTTTATCTAATTTATTTTTTTCATATTTGTTTATTCATAATTTTTTGTAGTCAAAATATCGTCTTAACTATCTCATTTATATAAAAAATCTTATAATGATTACGCTCCCTGACTAAAATAGTTGCTGTCATATTTTAGTACCTCATTATAACTGGTCGTATACTTAATAATAACTAAATTTATTTTAAAGGGCATTCAACATGCAACAAGCAGTTTGTTTTCTAACCCGCGTTCAGTAACTCGAATCTATTTCTATTTTTATGGTCTTTCGTTTGGTTTTGCAGTTTTAATAGATACTTTTTCGTTGGCTGGTGCCACACATAAATCACACATACGCAACGTGGCCCCGCGCACAGCGTTGACAGTTCATTAAATTTTCATCAATGGCTGCAGCAATGCGTGCTGCAATTCGCTTTTACACTTTTTTCATCTTTATATTGTGTTTGCAATGGATTTGCTAAATTAATGCTGGATGCCAGCAGATTGCGTTAATTATAGCCCATAAATCAGCGGGGCGATAAGCAGGGGACAATGCAGGAGAAATATGTGCGCTATGAATTTATGTGGCAAGTGCAAGGCAAACAAATGCAACAAAGCAATAACAAACATCAGCAAGACAAATACCCAGTGTCAACTGCGAGATGGGGGAGGGCAGAAGATGAACGAGCTGCATGCCAAATATTATTCGGCATAACAGAGCAAAGCAAATATATGAACTCGAACCGAGTTTCAGTTCCAGCACGAAGCACAACGCAAATTAATAGTGACAAACTGAGCAAATAAATGAGCCAAAGACCGCGTCAAAATATATAGATCGGACCCTAACACTAAACTATAGTGTGGCAAGTGGATCAATCTGGTTGTGGAGCGTTAGGAATTTGCTTTGACTGCGTAGATTGTGTTTGAAGTGCTTTGACAGTTTAAGCATATAAAAGCCAATCAATGGCTGCTCAACCAGCAGGCAAACACCAGCAAGGAGAGAGCACCATCAAATGCCAAATCCAAACAAAAATCAATCAAAAAAAACTAATCCAACCCACAAACCGCATGCAAAAAGTGGACCATCCAAGCAAGCAAACCAACCAATCAAAGAAAGAACTTCTTCCAGCTTAACGCACTCGTAGCAAAAGTAAAAAAGAAAATGAAAGGATGGAGCCAGCACTTGGTTCAATCGAAAGTAATACACATTACAGCGACATGTTTACCCTAGCAGACTTCTTGCTCCTCCTCCTGCTTCTAACAGCTGCTCTGAATATACAAAATGCGAATGCGAAGGCGAATACGAATACTGAAGACGAGTGTATCTTTGAAATTCAAAGTTATTTATATATGATGCGAAATTGAAATTGCTGTGAAAGGGAAGTGCAGCGTTTGTCGCGCTACCGATTCATCATCGTCATTGCCATCTACAGCTCATCGTCATCGACATCGTCATCATCATCAGCATCACCAGCATCAACAGCATCAACAGCATCACCGGGAGCATCATTACTCGCATTCGATTTAAATAGGAACTGTCAACTGGTGATGAGCCAACTCGTGATTGGGTTGTCACTTTGGGAGAATGGCATCTATAAGAATATATCAGCAAAAGGGAAACGGAAATATATCAATGAAATGTTTAACAGAGTGTGAGAAATAAATAGGCTAACTTTTTAAATTGTTTACTTTGGTAACAAGTCAAAGAAACAAATCGAAATTATTTAATTTATTACGTTTTTATGCAATTGAAAAACAAGCACTAAATATACTATTGAATAATTTGTGAACCTGGACATCGTTTAAATTGAAATGTTATTAATTCGATTATTTCGACAACTAGTAAATTATCAAAGAACATTTTAATTCTTTAGCCTCATGATTTTAGAATCTTCAATATTTTTATATTTATTTTATACAATTATTCTATTGCTTCGATTACTAAACTTCGAAATTGTTTTAAAATTTCGTGACTGTCTTCTATTTATGCCGATAACTTAATATTGTTTGTAGATGTTGCGATTAATCGCATGCTCACAGCTCGTGACTTGTTGCACATCTCTGGGCACAAATACTGAGCCAGGACTACTTACGCTGACATTCATTTGAGTGTCGGGCGACTAGTCCACAGATATTTTGAATATATCGAAGTAAAAATGTGTGCGACTGCTGACGTTTTTACTCCTCCATCCCCTCGAAACCCCCGAATGGGATTTGCCACAGTGTGTCGCATATCAAAGGCGTCCCAAATTGCAAAGCCTTACGTTTCCCTGGCCTTCCCTTATATAGAGAGCTGCTTGAATAGGGACTAACCAGAGAGGGCCGAGTTTGTTTGGTATGTGTGGAAATTGTCACTTGAAAATTGCCAAGTTGAAAAGAAGTGTCGATGCATTGCGATGCTCTCGATTGGCAAATGGAATGAAGCTAAAGAGGGAGTCTGTGAGCTGCTTTTGTTGTCTGTTTCTGTCGATTTGCGAAGGTGATGCAGTTGCCAACAGTGGACTGCTTATCAGCCCTGGTATCTCTATCTATCATTTTTTGTTCGGTTCTTATTATCTAATCTTGTGGCACACTCGTTACTAAATGCGGCTGTCAGCTGTGCATTGATTGATGAGTTCCCTCATTCCGTCGAGCAGCTGTTTGTTGACTTGACCAACACACTCTCAATGCGGAAACCAATTACAAAAATATTGTGCAATTATAATAAGTAATTAGTCAAAGTCGTCTTAAAGCTGCCCCCGCCCCTCGATTCATCCCCAGCTCCATCACGAGTAATTAACATAATTAAAACGCAAATGAAATGGACGAAAAGCCTTTTCGCGTTCACGTTCATTTCGATTACGTGCTGCCAGGCGCCTAAATGTAGGCAATGCTAATTTGCATATTTTAATATCGACAGCAAATATTAAATGCAACATTTTTGCCATTCGACGCCCAATTAAAAGTGGCTTAATTTTCGATGGGTAGATAAATACTTAAATTACGCTCGTAATAGAGTGTATGGGAAATTAACTTTCCAAAATTAAATGAATTACCTTCAAGTTGAAACTTTATATAGCTTTCATTTTAATTAGTAAATGTCAAGTTCTAAATTTAGAACTGTAGCTTGAAGGTTTTCACATTTCCACACATTTCATTTGTACTTTGATAAAACTGATAAATTACAAAGGCTGCAAAAATGAGGTAAAATCAGAAAAAATGAGCTTTAGGCTACAAATAAGTTTTGTTTTGCCTTTTAAATATTTATTGATAGTCTTATATTTATGTAGAAATATTTATTTTATTTGCTAAACACCTATTCAAAGCTCTCGTTATAACGAGTAACTATTAATTATGAATCGTCAATAAATGATAATATATTTATGGTGGGGCAATGTTTTTGTAGTTTTTGAAGTAAGAATTGTTAATTGCTACAGAGCAGAAAGCCAAGCAAAAATGTTTCTATTTTATTTGCAATATTCTATTTTTATGTTTTGGCCTATTTACATAATTTTGGAATCATTTTCTACTTTATTGCTAATAATGTTAAATGTTTCTCGTTTTCAAACTTGATGCACATATTAGTGTATACAATTTAATCTGACTCCATCGCATGCACTCGCTAGTTTATGTATTATAACAAGTACGTGTATCTCGTTGTTAGTTATTGCTGCTGCCAGCTGTCGAAATATTTGACAAACATAAATTTTAATGACGAACGCGCATAAAATGTAAATCCAATGATATTCAGGGGCCGCCTGGTCGCCGTAATGGGCTCCTCGCTGCCTGTGGAGGAGTCCCTTCCCACTTTGTTGGTAATGTGTAACATGCCGTTTTTATGGGAAATTATGGAAATTGATTGCCAAGTGGTTGACAATGTGGGGAAGGGAGTGACGAAATAATCGCGTGAAAAGTTTGTCAACATGAAAAGCGTGAAGAGAACTTCAAGTTGAAGTTGAAGCTGAAGCTGAAGCTTAAGCTGGAACTGAGTGATGTCTGACAAGAAGGGGAGAAGAAAGTGGGAGTAATAGGGAAGAGGGTGCGAGGGGAAACTGTCAGTGACATTGATGGTGACGTTGGCCATGGGTGTTGACAATGTTTGTCAGCAGACAGGCAGGCGAGCAGTTTGACAAGCCGTCCCCAAATGAAGACAGACAGCAGAAAGACACACAGAGAAAGACAGAGAGAGCGAGAGATAGAGAGAGAGAGAGAGTAGGGAGAAATGGAGAAAGGAGGGAATATAAGCAGCTGATGGAGCCGCTAAAGTTTGCAGTCTCTCAAGTGTTGGGTTTTTCTTTTCAGCTTTCCCATAATGAGCTGCACTTTGCTGCATTTAATTGGCAAAGCGAGTTAAGCCCTTGGAGGGGCAAGGAGGGATTCATTGGGAGTGGCAATTAAAGCACAAGTTGCTCAAGATGCTTTGTTTGCGGTCTACATTTTAAAGTTGCCAAGTGGCCCAAAAGTTTAGCACTTGCAATGCGAATGGCTGCGATAAGCGTCACTTTTCCGGTCTTCTATCTGCGAGAGCAATTAAAGACAGCAAAGTTTTAGACCAAGGTAGAACGGAAAGAGGGCAACCACATGGCAAAAGAATGGGTTCAGATGGCAATAAAAGAAACTCTAGAAGAACTTAAATGCAATATAGCAAAGTATTGAGCAAGAAGCAGCGGAAACAGTTGAGTGGGAAATGTAAATGGAAACATCTTAGATGATATCCGGCAGCGGAGCAGTAACAATGAACTGTGCAGCACAATAACTCTTGGGGATATCAATTTAAGAATATACTTTTATAAGTACTAAATGAACTGCAGAAATTTATGAAAGAAAAATAGTCTAAGTGACAAAATAGAGAAATATAAAGATACGGGAATGTCGAAATTCAGTGTTCCAATTACTTATGATTTATTGATATTTCATTGAAAGTGAAAATTTATCATTTCAAAGAAATAGAGAGAAAAAAGATACTGTAAATAAGGTCATTTTATTGTTTGGCTAGAAAAGCGGTTTTGTTATTATATTCATTCACTTTTGATTCTAATTCACATTCATATTTTATTCATTTGCACACACAACATTTTAACAGCCGCAGAAAGAAGATCTTAAAATTATCGAGAAATATAAAAGCATTTAAAAGGGAATGAATTATGATTTTATTATGATTTTACTATGTTACACTTTTACTTAAAGATAATATAAAAGATGACAGTCATTTGTTAGTTCAGATTGTAGTAAAAAATACTCAAAATAAAACAACAAAAAAAAAAAGGACGATTACATGCGAAAAGAATTGAGAGTTCAACTGAACCACAAATAAAATTCTCCTCTACATTTTTGACCACAAATTTTCCATAAGAAAAATGGTAAATAAAATGTGAAAATAAATTCAAAATCTTGTAAATACAAGTTTACTCTAAAATTAAATTGAAAATTTGAATTCCACCGGAGATTGTCGTAGAGGTTAATAAAAGATACTTGAAAGGCTTCGTCATTCATAGTTCACAGCTTCAATGAATCTGAGTATTTAATTAAATTTCCAAATATATGCTTTGGTTTCGTTAAGCGAACAGAGATTGCCGCAGGAACCACAGAGTAACTGAGTTTTTCGCATTGACATGATTATTTTTGCATTCTGGCGAGCCAGAAAGCCAGCAAGCCAGAAAGTTTGTTTTCTCTAAAGATATTCAATGCATTTTTATGCAAATAAAATGAACTCGCTTTCTATTGGTATTCCTTCCCTTTTTGCACTTGCAACGGCAATAATGAAAAAGCATTTTGAATAGCAGATAGGCAAACATTTGAAAAATGCACAAGGAATGCATAAGAACGAATTAAAACCATAAAATATTTTGCAATCGCAAACAAGAGAAAACCATTTTCCGACTCAAAATAAACTAAATGAAAAACCATCGAAATAAATTCAGCTTGAAATGCATATAAAAACAATAAAATGCAGCTCCCGTTGCACGTTGCACGTTGCAAGTTGCTGGTTGCCAGTTGCTAGTTGCCCGTTGCAAGTTGTGTGCTGCATTAAAGAAATTAAACTTCTTGCCGGCAAACTGTGGAAGGTGTGGTTAGCTGTTATGGGTATGGAAATTGGCTGTGGTTGCGGTGGTGCGGCAACTTTAGTCCTGCAGCAACTCCTGGTCGTCGTCCTGATGCTGTTGCTGCTTTTCAATGCCTGGGTAAACAACTTAACAAGTTGGCTCGAGGCGCCACAGGCAAGCTGAGAGTCGACTCAAGTCATATTTATGTTTTCATACCGTGTGGGCGTCGGCTGCCACGCCCATCAGCTTTTTGTCAATTTCAAATGCACGTCGACGACGACGACGACGACTAAGGGAATTGGTCCTGCAGGGCAAATATCCTGCGCACAAAACGTGCACAAGTCCTGGCCGATAGAGATAGCTGTAGATACCACAAAAGATTGGAAAGAAACAGAGATATGTAGGAAAGGAAAGAGAGAGAGATGCTAACAGTTGCATAGGCCAACAAACAAATAAGTTGAATGCCAGGCAATGAGGCAGATTTTCAGTTTGAATCAGAATCTGAATCTGGATCGGCATCGGTTTCAGTATCCTGCAGTCGCCTCAGAAATTTCTTGCTTCTGCCCAAGTTTCGAGTACATGAGAAGTCGACAAAGTTATCAGAATTCATGACTTGCTTTTCCACTTTCCACTGCAGCGGGCATATTAGCTAAGTTGGGCAGTTAGGATGAAAATGTACTTCATTTCCAACAATTATTTAGTTACTAAAACTAATATTCAAATTAGAAGAATTTACAAAAAAAACAATTACATTTTTTATTATTTAGACAGACTTAGTTAAGGAGGAAACATTTAGTTTCTGTTTGCATTTTCTTCAACAATTAATTTCTTACTCAAATAAATACGTTAATTAAAATAATGTACAATGAAACCATTTAATTCAATTTGGGTTAGAAAGAGTATTACGGCTTTTGCTAAAACTCCTTTTTGCCTCTTTTTTGTTGTCCTCCGTCTGTGCGGGCAGGCCGAGCGATTGCTGCCTGCAACTTGTGGCAGCAACAACTGTAAAAGCTAAGGCAGCAAAATGCAAAATTTGATTTAATGCGCCTTGGTGTCGCATGCTAATGAGGCAAGTTTGTGGCATAGTTACATAGTCTGGTACTCGCAACGTACTCTTAGTTGCAGCTTTGTGGCACGTGCCGTGCAATACGAGTTGCCCTTAAAAGTTACAGTTCCACGGCACATGACACAAAAAAGTCTAAGCCTATGCTGTTGTTGTTATTCTGTGCCAGCCACATCTCAAAATTATTATATGCTAAATAGTTTTTCCCTGGCCCCAGCGTTGATTTATAGCTTGAGCCTCAGTTGATGTCGTGCTAATTGTGTTGCACGGCCTTTTAACTATCCCACTCTGACCGAAACGTGACTCTCGAAAACTTCTCCAAGTTGACAGTTCGTAGATCGCAGATCTCTAGCGACTGAGAACGTGTTGTTTTCCGGAGTGAACCACGAAAAAAAAAAAAGAGTTGAGGCTTGAAGCTGCACACAAATTGGGTTCAACTTTTGAGCCACAGCAACAACCTAATTTTGTATAGTATAACTGTATAGAGAAATTTGGGGAGTGTTGAATATTATTGAGATTTGAAAGTAACTGTTATATAATTTATTTTAATTGGATTGACAAAATTATGAATAAATTTAATAAGATCCATTTCAAATCATCTTAAAGATATTTTCTTACAGAAAATGTAAGATTTAAGTGAAGATGCACTTCTTAATGTTTTAAAATCTAGAAACTAAATCTTTTCGAGTTTAAAGCGAATTTCTCAAAGTTAAAAATCTTTGTATGTTACTAAAACAATATATACATAAAATATATGACGTAAACCATACAGAGAAATAAAGATTCAATACCAAATGTGATGCAAGTGTTTTCATAATCGGTAATCGATTTCACACGTTTTGTTCTGATGGTTTAGGTAATTCAATGCCATCATTAATCTCTGCACAAATTGGCAGCTCGATACCAAGCGTGAGTCTTGAGTTCATATAATTAATAGATCAAACATGTTCACCATGGTTTCAATTCAATTTTCTCGGCAACCAAACTTCGCTGAGCTGAGCTGCGGCGAGTAGCGAAAAGTCATCGACTTCTGTGGCCACTTTGGCCATTTAAAGCGTAGCATGCCGCATATGCGGGGCACGCACTTTAAGGTTCAAATCACAGTGAAGTGGGCGAGAGTGGCGAGGAGTGGGGGGGGGGGGAATTTGCAACTGCCACAGCTTGGCGCAGGTAACGCTAACTGATAATCACTCAATTTGCTCCAAGGCATAAAAACTATGAAGTTCACTCAACTTGGCCAACCACAAGCACGACGAGGAGGGGAGCGGGAGCGGGAGGAGGAGAACCGAAAGCAGCCAAAGAAGCCAACGCCTGCGAGGCATTTAGAATAACAACAACAACAACAACAAAAACAACTGACGTAGGAAGCGTAGTGAAGGGAAGGCAGAGAGAAGTGCAGCAAATTGGCATCAGCGTGGCAAAGTGAGCAGCTCTAGGTGGGAGGCGAGAAGTCAGGGAGGGGGGCGGAAGCCGGGGCATCTGCCATGCAAAATAAATGTTGTAAGCGTAAACATTGCTTAGCGCTTGCAACAGAGTGGGGCAAGCAGAGCAGCTCAGGCAAATGCATAATGCAGCAGCAGCGGCGGCGGCAGCGGCCGCAGAAGTTTTCAACTTGCAACTCGAAAAATGGGCGAAGAAAAACAGCAACAACAACAACAACAAGACTGTTGAGAAAAACAAAAGAAGAAACATAAAGGGAAAGCACAAGAGCAAAATTAGTTACGCCAAAAGCAAAGCGACGGCGACGGCGTCGCGAAGTTGACTGCTCTGGATGGATGCCATGCTAAATGTCTGCGGGGCACGATTATCATGTAAGTCGAGGCCCCGGCGAGAAGAAGCTGCTACCACGAGAAGCTGGCATCAAAGAGCGAAAGGGAAGTGGACTACTTTTGCTACTACTATTGCTACTACTAACCGAGCATGCGATTCCTAATAGCATGCGTGGCAACGCGGGTCGCAAGTGGAGACTGAGCTGCATAAATGCTGCCCAGCTGAAAGGGAGCAAAGTGGGAAAGGCTTCTGCTGCCACTACTTTTCTTGTTGGTAATCCTATTGCTGTTGCTACTATTTCAACTGCTAAGTAGGCAGCGCTTAGCTGAACAGTTAAGAATAAGCTGAGAAGGCGCTGTCAATGTAAAGAGAGGGAAAAGCTAATGCCACGACTTCCATAATTCCCACTAGTTTTCTACGACTCGTTTACCACTTGTATATTTTTATTCAACAATTTACATTGAATAATTTATATTATTTTACTTGTATTTTATATTGTTTTTTTCACTACTTATTGTTCTCATCTTTACGTTGCCAAAAATATTGCAGCTCGTTTTCATTTTATTGATTGTTTAAAATATCAATCATTTTATTTTATATTTTATTTTATCACATATTTCCACTATTTTTTTTTATGATATTTGATTAAGTGTTGTAGCATACTTTATTTATATATTGTTTGGAAATTTGTATTATCTTTTTCTACATTTATTTAATAATTTCGTATTTTATTATTTCTCTACCCGAAAGGTATTAGTTTTATTTCCACTACTAGTTATACTAATAATGATTTTACAGAAGATATTTATTTCAACTCTTTCAACTATTCTTTTTTGGCTAACATTTGCTCAAGTGTTATTGCATAATTTATTGATATTTTATTGTGCAATTCTTCATCATGCTTCGCTACCATTTATTAATTTTTGATTTTTCCTATTTTCACTATCTGCAATACCATTTTGAGCCATATTTCTACTACTAATGCCACTCGCGCAACACAACAATGTGGCACTTAGTTAAGTCCCATGCATGGGCACTGCATTAGTGGCATCAACTGCAGCGAGCGCGGGCTGAAAGTGTTGAGCTCGTTATAGTGGGAAGTCTGTAAATGGAGTCAGAAGTGGGTTGCAAATGGGGCAGAGTGAGGAGTGAAGAGCAGGCGAAGTTCAGCTGGTAGAGTGATTGAATGCGGGGCATGCAGCGTAGCTGATGCAATTGGATGCAGATAAGTAATCTGTGGGCTAGAGATAAATGCGCTGAGCGAGAAGCAGCGCTAGAAAAAGAAGGGAACAGAGGAAGAGAGAGAGAGAAGGATGATCTGCCTACGAAATTGAATTTGCATATTATGCCTCAAACTACTCGTAGTTTATACTCGCAGAATCTTCAGATAAAACCAAGCTGAGGTATTACCTGGAGAAGTAATTGCACCTGAAGTGCATCGGTCTAGCAAATTAAATCCACATGTGATGAGGTTCTTGCCATAGAGTGTGGAATGTTTCGGCTATTCGCTGGCTTTCTCGCTCCCTTTTGGGAAGTTGTTGAAGCCATTTTGCATAATTCTAAAGTCAAGCCGCGAGTTGGCGGCCAAAATATGGCCAAAGTGCCGCGGATGACACACGCTGACTAGCTGACTATCCGAGTTGGCTGAGTTTCTGACTACTTGGCTAGCTTGCGAGGCGTGGATTGGCAGAGGATGGGGGATGTGGCATTGGCGGTTGCATGCCCCGGTGCGCCTAAGCTCCGTTTGATGGTTGACATTTTGAGGCGAACGAACGTTGGCTCGAAGGCGTCGCTAAGGCAATTCGCTTTGCAGTTGCCGTGGCTGCCGCATCCCTTGCAAGTTGCAACAATGCAGCGCCATGTTGCAACACTTGGTTGCGGATTTGGCGACATTGTCGCATGATTTGAAGATTTCCAGCTGGCGACAAGTTATCAAGACGAACGTGACTGGCAAACAGTTGGCTTAACTTCTGCGTTTCTCCTACTCGTACTTGCCACACGGCCACAAAGTTTCCACCACTGACAGGCAGACTGGCAGGCGATAGGGCGTTTAGTCTGAAAACTGTGGCACAAACTTTGTATCAATGTGGTATTGTCCCACTCCGTCTCTGCTGCCTCTGTGTGAGGTGCATGCTAACTAAAAACCCGTGGGCTGCCTGACTCTAACGTTGACTCTCGCCTAAAGTTAATCAAAGTTCTGCAAAAAACTTTAAATATGCTGGTGACGCTCACGAACCGAATTGTCACTTCTGCAGAAGGAAAAGCGGCAACATTTAAAAATGCAAGCAATAATCTGACTGATCTAAGACATCCTCAGTGATCGGTTGTGCTTAATGAACTATAGTTTCATGCAGAATATTAATGTAATAACAGAATAGTAATAGAAAAATCAGCAAGCCAGCCAGAAAATGGCTTGGCTGGGATCGCTGAATGGGACTTCATCATAAAGGGCACTTGGTAAAGGTCGTGAGCATAAATTTCGAAATTGTTTTGACGTTATTAAAGCGTCGCCGGTACCGAGTCAGAGTCAGAGCCAGACTGTAGAACAATTCAGCAGAACGAAGCATCACGGAACCATCGAGGCAACAAACAGCATTGATGAAGTACATCAACATCAGCATCTAGAGAAGCAGCAGCAGCAGCCAAGGAGTTGGCTGTGGCGACCTCATATGCCACAGGGCAAGTTTCGGCTTGAAACTTATGGCTACAAAACTGAACAGATCGAAAAAAGGGGGAAGGGGGAGAAAGATGAGGGCAGACCAGGAAACCATTGTGCTCAACGGGCCGACTGCCTTCCTATTGAGTGTTTGGCGACTGTGGATTGGGACTGCAACTCAGACAGTAAACTGGGGACTGCGATGCTGTGCGGGTGATAAGTAACATGAATCACGTTTTATTTTGCCTTTGGACTTTAACGATGCGATGCAAGCTGCTGGCTTGGAGGAGGACACGCTCAACGCTCAATGGCTGACTGACTTTGACTGCGACTACGATTGCGACTCCGACTTCGACTTCGACTTCGACTTGGGCTTTAGCAAAGGTCAGCTGGGCTGGTACAAGACTGAGACTCAGCTCACAGCTCCCAGTTCTCCACGTTCCCAATGAGTCTTTGGCAGCAATTTTTATTTACCTTTTGTATACGATATGAGAGTTCTGTTCAGGTTTTTTCTTTTTTTTTCCCCCTGCTGTTGTTTTGTATTGCTGCAAGCGTTTTCAGTTCCTTTTCTTTGTACTTTTATTTTTCTTTCTGCGCTGCCATTGTGCGACGCTGTCTCTTCTCGGTTGCCGTGTGGAACGTGAGAATTTAATATTTCTTTTCATTAGCCACGGTCTTGTCCTTGTTGAGTGCTCTGCGGAGTGTTGAAGTCGCTGCTACAATTTGTTGTAACTAGCTGAGAGCGGCAGGCGACACTTATAAATTTCATGGTTCTATTAAGCAAGAAACCAACCAAAAAAAAAATGAGAGAGAAACACAGATAAAGGTTACATAAACTGTGTAACAAATGCCACATAATTTATGCCAAATGGCCAAGGGCTAAATTCCGAATTAATGCCAAGATTTGAGATGAAATATTTGGTAATACGATTGCCGAATGCCAGCTTAGAATGCAAATTATCTAAGCAAAATAAATAGGTTTATCTCAGCTGTCACAACAGCAGAAATTATGTCGATTGAGTTGCACTTGAATTAACTCTGCACTTAAAACTTTATTCTCTGAGCTTCTGTTTCGGCAAGTCTCGTTTCGGTTGCTGTCGAGTGGTAAAAAGAAATTATGACAATTAAGCGAAGCACGCGTCGAAAACCGCAGCATAAATCTGTTTAAGCCCAGTCACTGGCACGATGCCTTCTCTGCCTCCCTGGCTCCCTGGGGCAGCCCTGGTTTGGTGACCACATGCTGACAGCCTTTGTGGCCATGGGTTTAATTACGGAACGTGGCTAGAGCAACTTTTCGGCCACCTGCTGCATGCTTTACGAGCATAATACGCATATCTTAGCCGTAAGACCAGATCGCAAACAGCTTCCTATCCCAAAGCCAATTCTATTCATTTTAGCCGAGTTAAGTTCGGTTTGATACTCAGCGTGGGGCCTCATCAGTGCTCGCCTTTTATGGACTGACTGCATTAAAATTTTCCTTCTTATATCATGCACAATTCATTCACATTTGAATACATCTATGGCAAAGCGGAAATTTATGCGACAGCACTAAAAGCTCCAACTTTATCCATAAACCCGTCAACTTGAAAGGATGTCCAATCAGTTTGCCTGACTTATATCACGCACTTTTCGATACCCGGCCTCGCACAGCCGAAGCATATCAACACGATTGTTTTCTTTTACTTAGATTGTAAATTATTCATTTACAATCTAAATAAGGAAAGAGAAAGAGTTACAATATTGCATTAAAAATTATATTTGGAATTTTTGCTGCCTATCTATAGAAAAGACATTAGGTAAAGTTCTAAATATTATATTGTTTAAAGTGAAAGTTAAAGAAAAATATTTTAGTATTAATTAATTAGAATATCTTGTGATCAACCAGCGATATCAAATAAATTAGATATGTCCATCAATCGATAGGCAATTGAGTTTTCTTAAAATTAATATCGTGAAATGTAAATAATATTTTGGACTTCATATTTATTTTAATCGGTCTTACAATGGGGTATAATGGGGATGATGATTTTAACGAAATCTTACTACTATGGGTTTTGCAATATCTGGACAATAATAAAGATTGAAGAATTAAATAAGAATAAAAAATTATTTTATTTAAAGACCACCGTGCATAAACTTCACTACTAAACAAAGTATAATTATGGTGTAGGTATTTGCGAGTTGAGCAACGCTAATCCACCTCACTAGAACTGTGCCTATTCGCATAGCTCATTTCATCAAATTGCCTGCGATAACTATAAAATTTTACAGCATTTTCAGCGTTGAACTCAATTCATTTCCGAGTTGAAAGTTTGTTTGCCCCCATTCTGTGATTATGCTCATTGGCTTTATCGGGAATAGGCGCTGCATAAACAAGTCAACTGTTTTCTCAGCTTGGCAAATTTACAGACGATATTTTCATTACATTATTTGCGATGCCATTAAAATCGATTTTGGCCCAGAACTTTAGGGCCAACTGTCATTAGCATTGTTAGTGCTGCACGAAGTAAAACTTTATCAATTTGTGGGCGTGGCTTCTACTAATAATTTATGCCGACCCCCTCGTCGTCCCCTTCCCCAATAACTCGAGCTGCTAATGGCATTGTCCGTAACATGACTCATCAGTAGTGAAGTTCTGTGACGCCCCTCGGCCCCCACCTTTGGGATTTATATCCATTTGTGTCCATTCATTCCGTTCTCGGTTCGAAGCGATTGCGATTGTTTGTCTTCATTTCCGACGCTTAACTCTGATTGACATTCATGCCCCATCATTTATTCATTTGGGCGCCGTTTTAATCCCAAAAACTTCGAGATGTCGGCCCGACCAGAGACGAGGCAAGAGAGGAGGAGTCGGTGGAGGAGGAGGAGAAATCAGTGCTTGCCGAAAATTTAATTGACTGCCTCGTCACAAAATTGGCAGCCCACAAAAGTGGCTGCAATTGTCGGCGGGCTGACAAATATTGGCACTGCCATTAGCCAGTCCGGAAGTTGTCTTATTTACCCCTCGATCCCTGCCACTTGAGGAGTGCTGTGATTTTTTGTTGTCCTGCTTGTCCTGGTTGTCCTGGAGTCGACATCAACTGCGGCGGCTGCTGCGCAATTTGCTGTGATTTGCAAGCACCTCATAAGCACAATACAGCCAAAGGGGGCCTGAGGGTGGCTCTCGATGGGGTTGTTATTCGCTCGGGCAATTAACTTTTCCATTGTTTATCTTGCCGCCGCCTTCGACATCAGTCCAATTTCAACTATTTCAAGCTGGGTTCGAGGTACGCGTAGTTTTTGTTATTAGCCTGCAGTCGAGCGCAGCTGTCGAGATTTTTATGGCCTGACGATTGGTATACTAATTTTTGCAGATAGGCATTTTAATGTTTTTGACTACGAACAAATAAAAGTGGCGAATTTCTTATCTATAAAATGAATATACTAAAATTAATTGTATTAAAGTAAAATATATGATTAAAAATTGCACTAAAATTGAACGGTGATTAAATTATAATCATTTTTTATTTTTGTATAATTTTTATTTTAATGCTTGTTATAACAATTTAGTGAATTGGACCACATACAGATTAAAACTCAACATGAATATATTTTGGAAACATGGACAAATGATTGCACTAAAATTCTTTTGACTATCTCACTTTACTAGAACCAACTTCTCTGAGCTCATAAATATTATTTGAATACTGCATTATAAAATTGAGTTGTTTAAACGTTAACGATAAGTTTTAGTAATAAATATAAAAAACAGTGTTGTTTCATATTTACATAGCAGGCAGCAGATAAGATTTAAATAGAATTTGTTAATCCACAAAACTTTCAATGCTTCTTTATCGAGAATCAAATAATGTCATTACCTTGCTGTTAGCTTTTTCCTCTCAACAAATTCGTCGCCCCTTCGATTCGACTTCTAAAGAGAGCGGACAAAAACAAGAATCTATTAAGAAGCTGCTATGCCAGCTTGTTATCATACAACTAATTAACTTTGCACGTTCCTTTCCTCCCCATTTAATTACTCGCATTTCAGCTTTTACTTTGTCAAACAGCCAAAGTCAAGTGCATCCCAGCTAAAATGTGTTCTCTTCCTGTTTTTTTTGTTTTGTCGGTCATTTTGGTTGTCGCGTAATTGAAAATTGCAATTAAACACGCTCAGTTCGGTTCAGTTCAGTTCAGTTCAGTTTCTGGCAGTTTTTCACAGTGTTTTTTCAGAGTTTTTCGCTGGTGTCGATTTTGCCGACTGTCCGCCAAAGTATTTGCAATTAATTAAATTAAAATCGCTTTCTGTTACAGTTTCTGTTTTGCTTTCACCCTTTTGCAGCATTTTTTTTTTGTAATACGACAGAGTGATATTTATCAATGACAACAAAGAAAGCACAAAGTAGGAATATTCGAGTCGAGTAAACAGCTTGAAACTTGTCGAGATTGATCCAACAATTTAGGTAAATTTAATATTCCTCTTGGCCAGTTTCTTTTTGTGCTTCTCACGATAGTCGGAAATGCCTTTCTGTATTACTTTGGCCATCTCATGACCCGTCTCGAGCATCGATCTGACGTCGTCCCTAATCCTTTCCCCAATCTTTTCAACATGCGGCCACACTGATGACAGATATCCGGCGATGCCAGCGTCCTCTTTAGCCTGGATTTCTTTTAGGGAATTCGTGTATACATAGGTATGAGCGATGCCCACCGAAAGCAGCGCAATACAAACCCAAAATTTCGAAGACATTCTAATTCAGTGGCAGTGTTTATTTCGTCTGTATTGTGTTGATCTAATCTAACAAAGCTCTCGAAATAATATGATTTCATTGCTGGTGAACTCCAGCTCCGAAATGAGTTCCATGGCTGTCTGAGCTCTGGCTTAGAGAATTCTAGCCCATAAAGTGCCAAAAAGTATGCTACAGCCACAATCTGGATACGTGCAACTTGCAACGCCACACAAAACTATGGCGAGATGAAGTGGCAGGGGGTGGTAAACTGAGCTGTGTGGAATGGGCCCCTTTTACTGGCCGCGGAATGTTCACACTTTTATTTTTAGTAACTTCCACACAAATGACTATCCACTCACATGTTTTCTTTATGATTTTCACGCCGCCAAAAAGCGGCAAAAAAATTCAATACAAATAATAAAAGCGGAATTAAATAACGTGGATGTGTGAACTGTTGGGAAGTCTAGCTTTAAATGCTCTGCAATTGTGGGAAAAATATATCTAGAATTTACAAGAGTTTGCGTTATTCATATACACTTTCTTGAGGGGCTGAAATGTTTGATTTAAATAAATTCTATTGCATTGTAAAATAATAAATTAATAAACTTACACTACGGAAGAATATTAATCGTAAATCATAATTGGTGAATTGAAGCTTATGTTAATACAACATTATAAGAGAACGATATAACTTTTAGAATAATTTATTTTACATATGATTTTTAAATTCGAAAATTCTGAATTATAAAGATTTCTATCCTTGTCTTAAAAAAACGTATAAATTGTTCTGCTCGTTTATTATAGTTCTCATTCACTGTCATTTAAATTAATTTTTTTTTAGCCACTTAACTTCATATTTGACTGCTTGCATAGGCTTTCTTATATAGAACATTTTTAATATAAAAACTATGAATATTTTAAAGAGTTGCATTTATTGTTTTATTATTTACTCGCACGGACAAAAGGACTCAGTCTTTTATAGGGCAATCTGTGGACAATTACAACAATAGCTTTTGTGGTCAATTAATGAATCTTTGCTGCTTTTGCATGCATTAATTTTAAATTGCGTTACATCACCAGATTAATTCGATTGTCTTTTTCGACCATTTCCTGTATCATTCGACATCCTTTTCAATATGCTATATGATTGAATAAATTCTGCTGATTTCATACCAAGTGTTTCGTCTCATGGACCCTGTTTGTGGTTAGGGCATTTAGAAACTTGTCGAGCCAAATAGAAAAGTTCATTGCAGAAACATTTTTGCCACATTAACGCTTGCACACGCCCGCGCCATTTTGTGCCGTGTGCTCTCCACACTCACACACACACACACACACACTCGCACATGGACTCACACCTACACATTAATAACTTTTTTATGGCGGTCACATAAAAACGCAACAAAACTCGCTGCCATATTGAATGTTGTTGTTCTCGTTGCTTTTTCTCTTTCTCATTTTTTTAGGAAAAACTTTTAGCTGCAGCTTAGTTGGTGTTGTTGTTGTTATATTATTTGTTGTAGTTGTTAAATCGCACACGTGTTTTGTAAAACAGCGCCATATCCTTCACATCCTTACGACATGTCCCGCTGTGTGCGTGTGCTCTGCTCGCAGCCTCCGAAGGGGAGCGGGAGACTCCGACGGACCGCAACAACAAAAGCAGCTCAGATTTCTGGCCGTCGCTTTTAACTGCAATTTGTTGCCAAGTCGCTTATCCAGCGCGCACCTACGTTTGGCACCCCCCTCCCTCCACCCTAATCCCCTTTCCCATCCCCAATTGCCGGCAGTCCTGGATTTTATTTGAGGCCAGGCATTGCACACATGTTGTTCAGTTTCAGTGCGGTTCTTTTATAGCCGGAGTATTTAGAAAACAAGTGTAATCAAAATTATATGGGCGTGCGGCAGAGCAAAGTCCGTGTGTAGGTGGACGCCCATTTGCCCCGCCCCCCGCCTTTTAGCTACTACTCGTAAATTTCAACGCTTAGGGCCACGAGGCAGAAGCAGGAGGCAGCTGAGAAGGTTTATGTTGTAGCTGCGGCTGTTGGCAAGTTATGATTGAATTTCAAGCTGCTTTGTGGCCATCGCCAAGTCTGCTTGTATGTACGTGTGTGCACTACATTTTGGTAGTTTGTGTGAGTGCCTGTGTGTGTGTGTGTGTGAGTGTGTGTGTGGGATAAGCCAACGTTTCAGCTGTTTGTAATGGGAAAAGTTTTTGGCCAAAAAACATGAGACAAGTGCTTGTCAGGATTGCAATTAGTGAAAGATGAGCCACAACTATTGCAGCTTATAGTTAGATTGTGCAATTTTAATAAAGTGTCTGCGCTTAATAGTGTCCATAATCCATAACATGGATTATAACGTACTGGGTATTCTATTTATCTGGAAATGCAAGACAGAATTTGAGCACTTAATCTACATATTATGATGACTAAGATTGCCAATTAGAATTTAGAATTATCCAACAGTCTCCAATTAATATAATCTTTTATGCTGATATATTGTATTATATTTAACTGGAAACTTTGAAATGGAAAAAAAATGATTTTCTTCTTCTATTCCTACTATTAACTTTTATTAAAATTATTCATAATTTGTTTTTTTATTTATTTTTTTTGCTTGGCATTTTATTTATTTTTAATCTTATTAATGGTGATATTGACTCTTCAGAGTTAATATCGCGACTAACCTTTTCCGTTCCATCTAGACTAACCCGTAGTTACATCCCGCTTGCTCTCCCCCTATGTAGATCTAATTTTGCATTGCATGACCCTTTTAGAGCTTTATGTTATAACTATAATAGATTTTATCATGTATTTTCTAGCGCTAACACTGCTTTTAATCTTAAAACTTTACTACTAACCTATTTGATTAATAATTAGACCGAATGTAGCTTATAGTAATAAATTAAAAAATTTTCATTCCACCCGTTTATTTCTTATGTCCGATCCTGAATTTCTACTTTATGCTATCCGCGTTTTTTTTTGCATGCGCGAATCTATCCTGTCCGAACGCGAATCGTATCGTTCGTCCTGCGACAGCGCCTCTCGGTCGGTTGGGCGGGAGGAGGGTTTATTGGGATCCGCGCGTAACAAGCATTGGCTTGGTATCGCTTGGGCCACTTGAATGTGCATACAATGTACGTCAACGTCCAACCATATATTGCTACTCATTCATTTTAAGCATGATTTGACATCTAGACCATTATCGTAATTCACCAAATTATCCCATTTACATGACTTCTTGCTTGCTCTGAAAAATGAAACTCAATAGATAAGGAAAATAAAGACAAAATCTCATTCTTTGTTCCCTTGATGCCCCAGTAATAAATGCAAATTATTTTCAGTCTTTAACAATAAAATAAAGTTTTATTTGTTCATATTTGTGTTTCTGTTTTTATGCCATTTGTTGCAGTTTTTGCCGTTTGTTCATGTTGTTGTTGTTATTAATATGTATACACACACTTATATCGTATTGTAATTGGTTTTTGTTCGCTAAATGTTCATACGTATTGAGTTTTCTATTTTACAGCGATTCTAATCGAATTGTATTGTAAATGTAATTGCAATCGAAATGAAATGAAATGAATTTCATTTGCACTTCATTTCTTACGCTTCGGTAATAATTGTTCACTTAAATGCTACGTTTAAATTTATGGACACAAAATTAAAAACAGAGCAATCATTATTGTTGAAAATAGAAATTGCAAAACAATTAAACTCGTCAACACATGTTTAAAATGGCAGTTTTTTTGTTGTAGTTGCTTATTTATAGATCTGACTTAATTAATTAGTTATGCAATTTTTCACAATGGACAGGGTGGGGCTTGGATGGTTGGATGGATGGTAGGGAAGGTGTGAGTTCTTAAGTGTTATGACTACAACGTCATTAAAAATGTAATAAAAACGCGCGTTTGGCTTTAAAACTGAATTAGTTTAACAAATACATACATACATAATAATAAATATACAATAGTTATATCATAGTTATAGCTCTAGTTACACTTCTAATTACTTTTAAACGCTTTAAGTTTAGCACATGGAGGACATTTATTGCTACATAATACATTTATCATTTATCATTGACCATTCTCATATAGTAGTAGTTATATATCGTCAAGTATTTGTATTTTACACTTAGTTTTTGCGTATTACGTCTGTAGTGCAATTTGACTGGATTTGGATTAAATAATTCAATCTCAGAAGCTGCATTTACACTATATATATATGTATATGGTATCTGGGTATATTCTATATGTCGGTATGCATATATGTATGTGTTATAAGTACGTCTCATTAATTGTAGGGCACATTTAAAGCTTTCACAAAACCAAATGAAATTCTACTTAAATGCAAGTTGAATGCGTCGAAAAGGGCCAAAGATTTCCTTCACCTAAATCGTATACCATTTTCGAGAAGGGATTGGATGAGAGATGTGGCTGGAGTGGGAGGCGGGTGTCGATAACAACTAGAATGCGCTAGGATACTAGAATAAACTATGCTTACAATCTTACACTCTACTCGTATTATATTCTTTTCAACTTATGCGAATAGTTTTGGTTCAACAAGAAAGCCAGCAATTGAGCTCCAGCCTTCGTACAACTAAATATTAAACAATAGCTTTTGATTTTGCTTGTGGTAGAGAGCGAGACGGGCGCTTGAAGATGAACTTTATACAAAGCTGTATGCATCTGGGGGATGCGGGGTGGGTGGGTTGGCCGTATTCTCAATGCGAGTAGGGGGTGTTAGAGAAGAGAGGACTGATTTTCTGTGCTCGACTCTTTACGTGCTAAACGCCAAGTAACTCTCGTTAGCCGCCGCCTCAGCCGCCGCCACCGCCGCCGTCTCATACTAGACATACGCCTGGGGTCGAGTGCGCGGTTCCTTGCCCTGCAGCCGCTCAACAAAGTTGCGCCAGCTGACCATGGTCTTACTGGAATACAGCCACACGCTGGACGTAACGCCCACCAGCATGGAGCACAGATACTTCACCATATAGATCTGGAAGATGGGCCGCGCCTCGGGAGTGCCTGGCGGTCGGGCTGCCGGACACGGTATCGAGAAGGGCTTGCAGATGTCGCGATGCCACTGAATCATCCACTCGTCAAAGTTGTAGTACTCGTAGAACAGGCAGCCCAGCAGTCCCAACGCCGGCAGTATGAACAGGCCCGAGAAGAAGCCAATGCGCAGCATCAGACGCTCCAGTTTGTCCGTCCGCTTGCCGTCCGTCTTCATCACGGTGCGGATGCGGAACAGCGATATGAAGCCGGCCAGCAGGAAGAGCGCTCCGATCGATAGGTAAATGCAGAGCGGCAGGATCAGAAAGGCCCCCAAAGAGTGTGTATCCAGCTGGCCCACAAAGCACACGCCAGAGAGAATATCGCCTGCAAATAGTAAGAGAATAGAATGGTATTAGTAGATTATTATCTTAGAGGGAAAGTATAACTAACTCTTAACTCATATGTAGACATTTTTGAGCACATTAAGTTTATTTGCATCCTTGTTTTTAGTAATACATTAAATACTACACAATCATACGCATGTGAGCACAAATTATTTGGCTTAGAAACCAACTTCCTCGCAACTCAAAAACTATTCCAAGTAATCTACAATTTCAGAATAAATTAAACATTCAATTGAATATACATAAAAATTATTATAAGAATAAGAATTTTTGTTTTTGCAACGTCTCTTCACGAAAGGTACTCTCATATTAATTAATAAATTAAAAAGTAGCGATAGCGATTTCTTAAATAGTAAATAAGTAAAATAAATTAATAGCTAAATGATCTGTAGAGTAAATACAAACAGCTTAAGATGTGTAGAGTAATAAAAAAGGTATCTATGATATTGGAATATATTTTATTTTTTTTTATATTTTATACTAGAAAAATATAAAAGTGAAAACTAATAGAAATCAATCAGGGAAAGTTGTAAATATGTTGAAGATCATTAGAAAACATAAGAGGGAATAAAATTGGAAAAGGTTGGAATTGAATAACCCCAACCTTACCCTATAAAGCGATAATTTGATTGCCGTATTATTCGTATTTAATAAATACACTCAATATTAATTTGGGAGGAAATGTTAAGCTGGCGACTAGACTTGATGACTTGCAACCGCAAATAAAATCTCACACTTTGCTCTAACTTGAACAAACTTGAAGCCACTTTTGGAAACCCCATTTGGATAGCAGTAATCCACAATGTGCAACAATATGTGGCAGAGGCCGAAATGCAAATGCAAAATCCCAAATGCAATATGCAAAATGGAAAGCCAAAATGGCTGCAACATAACATAAATACAAGTCGAGTCGAGTTGTTCAAGTGGCATGTTGCAAGTTGTATTTGCAACATGCGGACATGTATTAATATTCGACATTTGATGTCTGCATCAAGCACAAATGCAGCACAAATATTTGAGGCAAATACTCGGTTAATGCGCAGTGAAAGAGAGATCCAGGGAGGAAGGGAGGTACAGATAAACAATGCTCAAATTTACTTTTACCTTTTGGGTAAATATTTACACAGTGATTGCTTAAACAGCAACCAGCAAGAGCAGTCGAGGAGCAGGGGCGAGGAGGTGGCATGAAGCACCTCGGAGTCGTCCGCTCTCGTAGTTCAAAGTCGAATGTGCCGACTTGCGACTTGCTTGTTTAAACAATTTACAATCTACTACAACCCCATCTGCACCCCTCTCTGCACCGTGCACCGTTCTGCAGTCGATGTTGTTGACACCGACACAAATCGAAGTGAGTGACTGACGTGCCACAAGAGTTGGAAGTTGGAGTCGGAGTCGGAGTCGCTCGTTTGCTTTGCTCATTAGCGCTATTTATAAACATGTTACAGGTTTGCCCCCTCTTTTATCTCGACTGGGGTTCAACATTATATCCGCTCATAAATTATCGATTAGCTGTTGCAGACCCTCCTGCTTTCCCCGCGCTGATTTCATGACATGCTAATTCGGCTTTCAGTTTTCACTTGCCGTGCCGCAAATTATTAACGCCCATTTGACTCGAAAATACTTTCAATTAATTTGCACAAGACCCCCGATAATTAGCTAATGTAATAGATTAGATGCAAATGATTATCGCACAAATTATTCACATTTTCAACTCGAACCAATTAAAGTTTAACGCTCGCTCGCCAGCGGCCCATAGATGGCGCCACAGCGCTGTGTTGCAGCTGCCTGCGGACTGGCGTATCTGGAAATATAATTCCTGGCCATAAAAGTCAGCTGAGCTGCAGTTCTTTAGCAAATTAAGCGAATCGAAATTTATAAGCGCCTGGAAAATGCAGATAAACGAATACAATAAATTACCCAGGCAGCGAACGGCAGAGAGGCAAGAGGAGTGTGGCATGCCACAGCGGGTTGGCTGGCGAGGAATGCTGCTTAAATGGCTAGGCAGAAGACTGGCAGGGGCGAGGGGGTTGGGGGTCTAAGATTGGACATCAAAGCGCGCCAATTGAATTGAAAAGCTAAAAAAAGCGAATGGGTTCCACGTTCCACGTCCCACGTATTAAGCGATTTCCGCCACTGGAAACTGAAAATAAATCAGAGTGGGGCACACAGCACACTGTATGAAAGAGAGAGAGCGAGATGGAAGCGGCGATCTGCCAGCTGCCACCTGCCAGCGATGGAGCAGCTACCGCCCGATTTGAGACTCGATATTGATCTTAATTTTGCGGCAGAAGAGCAAAAGACAGAGCAATGATATCAGAGACCGACGGAACGATAGTTGGACTCAGAAAGGGAGAGAGAATGGGAATGAGAATGAGAATGAAATGGTATTGAAAGGAAACCGGCCTGAGATTGGCGATATGCAGAGAGGGGCGCAAAAGGCGGCGGGTTGAGCGCTATTGATAAATGAAGAGCAGACAATTTGCTGTTGACGATGAAGGAACCAGTTCCAGCTCCAATTCTGGCGAGGTCCTTTCAAAGCCAAACCCGTTTTGAGTGCCAGCCTTTGTTGGCCATTTTGGAAAATTGCATTTTGCAGCGACGGGGCAACGGGGCAACGTTGACAAAGGCAGCGAGCCTAAGGGGGGAAGCGAAGGGTGGGCAGCAGCAGCAGCTGGGATACGCGCTTGTTGCCGCTGTGACAATTCAGTGCTGTCACTGCAACAGCAGCAACAACAGCAACAACTGCAACAGCAGCAACAACAATGCATGTCAATTGTTTTGTATGGCATGAGGAATGCGTGTTGGGAACGGGTTGGGTTCGAGTTGCAGCCATCGGGATGATGTTGCGTTGACTTTCTGTCTGTCTGCCAGTCTGTCTCCCTGTCTGTCTCCCTGTCTGTCTGTCTTTGAGTCATTTGGGGCCCCGCATGTTGATGAAGTGCAGACAACAAAATTCCATTTTTAGTCATGCCATTGCATTTGATTATAAACCAAACCAAACCAAACGAAACCAAACTACCAGAATAAAAGCTGCAAAAAGAAAAAGTCTTTGCAGCAGCTGCCTCGGTTGATGCTGTTTTTAGCCCAGCAGAGGAACAAGTTTTGTGTTGGGACACCGCACTGGCAAAAGGTGTTAATCTGTTGGCCAAATACCTGAAGTACGACTGCAGGTAACTCATCTTCACTCTCTGGACAAGGTGAGAAATGCTTTTGTGACTGAAATTACAGGGCGACCCAATCGAACAAAGGCAGCGCCTTTAAAACTCCAACAATGTCTGGGCACTAAATGATGTTGCTGCCGCAAAACTCAACTCAACTCGACTCGACTTTGATGTTGAGCTTGAAATGAGGTGTCACTTGCTTGTGGCTGTCAATCAAAAGGCAGCTTTGTCTCTGGTCACAATTAACAGGTGGCACATCCAAAATCGCATCACAAAAAAGCTGCAAACTAACATAAATGCGTAATCTGGCTACTGCAATAAAAGCAAACGATATATCGTAGTTGACACTCTGTTGAGCTTACAGTTAGAAGTGATGCTCTCAAAGCTGTTTCTTATTCATGAAACAATTAAGTGCAATTTATGCAATAGTTGGCAACACACAGAGAGACTGGCAGACAATAATAGAATCAAGCTGTGGTTTTAAGTGCTTGCTTCCTAGTTGAGTTTTCTCTTCAAAATACTGCTTTCTTAAAGTCGACTTTATTTAGAAATTATACAATGATCACAGAGTAAAACAATGTCACCATCAAAGAGCTTTGATTGGTTTTTACACTGCCAATTACTAACAAAATGATTGTTTGTATAATATATGTATGAAAACAGAAAAACTTTAATCTTTTTGAAGTATTGCCGCTTTATAAAAACTGTTAAATATTGTTTTAGATATAGATTAATAAACTTTCTAAATTCTCCTACGCCAGTTCATTGAGCTTTAATTGACTTCTTTTTGTTATTCACCAACTCGAATTAAGCAACAATTGAGCGTTGCCGGCAGTTCTTGAACTGTTCTTTAACCCTAAAGTAAGCAGAACTCCGACTCTGACGATGCGATAATCGTATCGGAAGGCAACTTTATGACAGTGCTGTCAAAATGTTTATCTAACACTCGAAAAGCGTTCCACAAATGATAAAACACAATGCGGCAAATAAAGTTAATGGAGAGTGATGGCGAAGCGTGAGTGAATGTGAGTGTGAGTGTGAATGTGAGTGTGAGTGGTCGTAATGAAAACAAATATATGTGAACAGGGCCAATAAAGCAACGATCATAACTGCTTTCAGCAGTTTTTCAGCTGACAAAAATGGGAAAATGAGAGAGAAGAGAACGCTCGAAAGGGAGCTAAATAAGCAACTTGACAATTGTTTTATAATTATTCTATTATGCTGGCGAGCGCAAGAGAAGCCAACGGAGACAACAGCAAGTAAAATAAAAGGAAAATTGCTTAATTTATGTGTCACTTATCTAAATGGAGCAGCGACACAGCAATGAGAACGAAAGAACGAGAAAAACACACAGATAGATACAGCGACGATGAAAAGAGAAGCAACCCAATGAGTGTCTCTCTATATTATTATTTTTATAAAGCCAGGCGATAAGCGAGTGACAGCAGCAGCAGGGCTGCAAACCGGGTTGACTTTTGTTGTCTTGTGGTGCAGTAATTAAAATCTTCAGGGAATGGGTAGAGAGAGAGAGTAGGAGAAGGGGCTGAGAGGGGGCTACAACTGGTGACAATAATCGCGGCGACAACTGCAAAGCGAGAGAAACAACATGCGATTAAATTTAAATGACAGTTGACAGTTTCATCAGGTGTGTGCAGCAGACTTAACGTTAACATACATAGAGATATAGATATGGATATGTGGAAACGGAGATGTGGAGATGCGGAGCTCCAGATATGCTGAGCACAGGATATGCGCCAGGTGAACAGGTTGGGCAGCAGGTGAAATGTCATGTCTGGGGATTGCCTTTTTCGCATTTGCTGCTGAAAATTGTCAAACAGATTAAAATGGGTTCGCTGATGAATGGAAGTGGAAATATAGCGAGATGTGCGGATCGTGTGTTTGTGTAGGAGGGGAATTTTCCCTTCGGCCTTTCACTTTACGGTATTTCGCTATTTGAGCATCTGCTGCAAGAGAAGGGTCTTTGAATTCCATAGTTCTTCACTTGAAGCGCCAACATAAAAGCCAAACTGACAGCTGCTCAGTTCAATTCCCTTTGTTGTGCCAGTGTCGTAATCTTGGCTCAAGTACATTGACTCCAAAAGCATTTATCACCGTTGAAATTATCGCTTGTTTATTTGCATAAAATATATTTTGAAAACTAAAATAATTATGAATTTTATTTACTGTGGACTACTAAAAATATGGCAACGAATTGCATTTATTTCCACCAATTTGATTTAGTTCGATTAGTAACAAATGAAACTACAACTACAGCAATTATTATGTATATTTTAATTCGGAACAAATGTCAAAAATATTAGATTAGAAATGAAATTGGTAATATAAACACATTGCACTTCAAATCAAGTGATTGCATTTCATTAAATTATTGTACTAGATTCCATAATTTTTATAAATTAAACTAATCATCTTAGTACCGAATTTTATTGACACGCAATTATATTTCAGTTGATCAAACGTTAAATTGAAATTATTTGATTAAATCAATAATCATGTTTATAATCTGTTAAAATCCAAATGTTAATATTCAGCTTATCTATCAATTAATTATTACACTCGACTGAATAATTTTTGATAATATTTTGGGATTCAATTTTAGCTACCAAAAGCTGCAATTGCATTTTAGTCATGTCAAACTCTAGGTAAATTTTAAATGCATTTCAATTGGAATTCTCGTAAATTTGTTGTCTTACACGCAAATTATTTGAGGTCTCCGATAGGTAGACTATAGCCAAGTGTTCCTGTGAACTCTGAGGTCATGCCTAGGCTGCCAGTATAATTGTGGCGACATGTTCTTTTGGCCCGAGTCTTTATCGACATCGTTGGCGACACGTTCTTTCAGCAGTTCCATATGTTTCAGCAAGTACAGCCGCAAATGTTCCCAACCGCCACTTAATGCCCCACGTCTCTGCCTCCTACTTGCCACGTATTCCTGCCTCTCTCTCTAGTTGCCTCGCAGTTGACAGGAACAGGACCCCGCATAGTTGCATTTTGAACTTTGGCAACCAATTTTACAGCTGTGTGCGTGTGCGTGTGTGTGAGTGTGTATTTGTGTCCTTGTTTCTACATGCAAATTGAAATTGTTTGCATTGTCTGTGCCTGCCCCCAGTTCTAACCTTGCCAGCAGCAGCAGCAACAGCAACCAACAGCTGCTGCTCTCTTATTGCCCTTGTTCTTGTTGCCGTTGTTGTTGTTGCTGTTGTTGTAACTGTCGACACGTAATATAAATTCTCAACAAATTTTAGGCATGTCTGTGCCTCGCCCCCGCCCCCCGCCTCGCATCATTGATGTCTCGTGGGCTTGTGTTTAATTTTCAAATATTTGCAGCAAATAATCGCAAATGCGTTGACAACAACACTTAACTTAAATACACAACAACATCGACAGCAGCAGCAACATTGTTCCCCCTCCCCCCCCCCCTGCAACACATTCCAGCTGCCACGCCCTCAGGCCGCACCGTCGCCCTCTGTTACTAAATAAAATGTGCCACAAAATGACATTTAATTGTTTTAAAGTTTTTCCACTCGATGTTCTTGTTGTTTTTTGTATTTTGTGGTGTCAACTACCAGCAGAGCAGCAGAGGGGAAAGAGGGCGAAGCGGGGGAAGCGGGAAAGGGGAGAGTCAACGCTAATGACACTTGTCGCGTGTGCAGATTTTGTTGCTGCTGTTGTTGCTGTTGCTTTTTCAGCGTGCAACATGCCGCATTGCTGCCTCCATTTCCATTTCTGCACATTTCCATATTTAATTGCGCATCTTGATAAACCTCGCCTCACTTTTTTTTTTTTTTGCACCCCTCAACTGCCGCTGCCCCTCGCTTGTAGTTTCTGGCTTTGTTATTCATTAGCTGCCTCTTCTGTTTGCCACTGCCACAGCTACTGTTGTTGCTGTTGACCTCAATTTTTATTGCCTGCCACGTTTTTAATGTCGCGTGTCGCAATTTTTCGCTTTTTTTGCTGCTGTTGCTACTGCTGTTGTGTATTTGCCACTTGTGCAACAGTTTGTTGAACTTTTGATTGGGTAAAGTGCTTTTTAGAATTGACAACGTCACGAGAAGTGGCACAATTAAAGCTCTGAAATTATTAATGGGCCTTCGCGCTTGTACTTTCCAATGCGATCATCCCAACCGATGATGATGATGATGATGGCGATGATGATACTTGAACTTTGGCTCTGAAGTGTTTTATAGGTTTTGAGACTCTTCAGTTCACGTATAATTTATAACACATTAGTGCTTTGTATATTGATGCATTGTAGTTTCAAGTTTAATCTGAATTTGCTCATTTAAAAATTTAATTATTTTCTTTGTTTACGTTTCAGATTTCTTTGTTTAGCGGCAATGGAATTTCAGTAAGTGTCTATTTATTATTTCTTTACTTTCAACAATTTGAATTAATCATTTCACCAGAACTTATTTATGTGTCTGAAATTATGTCAATCTTTTTATTAGGTATCTCCATAAAATCTTTTGCAATTTATTCAAAATGTAAACTATTTTTTTTTTTTGTGAATATTATTTGCATTTATTTGCTGTATTTCTGATTTCATATATCTCTCATCTCATGCCAATTAAACTTTTCTGCAATCCCATAAGTTGATCAGCATTTCGTTAATCAAGCTTGCTGCTGTTTATCCAACATGTACAATGTACAATGGATGCAGTGCTGTTGTTTCTGCTCCAGTTCGTGCCACTCATGAGTGCTATTCATGACATTCGTGCAGTCAATTGCAATGCCAACAGCAGCTTTGCAGTTTATTCCAACTTTTGCAGCATTTTGATTCCTGTCCATGTCATTTGAAAAGGCACAAACACATTGGCGACTCGGCTGCTTAGACATGCATAAATTACGCGCGACAGGACACGATGTGAGTTGACGCATCCGCGGGGCATCTGCTCACATCCTGTCCTCTCGCATTCTATTTTTGCATGTGTCCTGGCAGCGCATTCCTTTGCCATTTTGCTCGCTATTTCCATTTCTATTTTCATTTGTTTTCCCCTTTTAGTATTTAAATGCCCAGCCGAAAAACCCATTTCCAACTTGCCATTTAAATTATGGGCGAGCGGCAACCGCAGGCATTCAACGTGTCGTATGCTTGACATTAAGTATGTCCCTCCGCCATGTCCTGTTTCCCTTCTCTCTCCCACACACGCACACTCACAGTCGTAATGCGAGGTGCCAAAGTAATTAGTGCTGCACTGAGCACTTTTACCTTTTCATATTCTCCTTTGCTGCCCACACAATTGTCACACCTCTTTTCTCCTTTTCCTCTTGTAGTACTCATGTCCGTTGGTTAGTTTCGTATTACTTGCTAAGGGTTAAGCACAACTTGTTATACTCCCTCTATGGTGGGCAGTGAAAGGGTATATTTTTGTTGAAAACCACAAAACTTGCAATGTGAAGTGAAAAGTTAAGAACTCGTTTCTTATTTTGTGCTGCAGGTCATAAAAATGATTACAATATTTCTCAAAGTTTATTATTTTATGTACCCCAAACTCCTGCCAATTTTACAATTGTATATGAACTATCTTTATTCCAAATTTAATTTAATAAAATGTTATCTGCCTCGTTAATACCAATAATCTAGAAAAAACCTATGTTAAACATCTTATTCATTCATACAAATATTATTATATTATAATATCCATATATATTTTATTCGGCAAATGTTAGCATTTTTAAAGGTTTCAATTTGATAATAGATTTCTAATTTTCTACAATTAACATAATTCTATATATATTCCCTCTTGTAGGATATTTCCGAGTCATTGTCTTAATTTATTTCATGTAAGTTGTTATTGTTACATTCTTTGCCCCTCTTCGCACACCGCCTAGACAGCGAAGCGTGCGACGGAAATGAGTTTCGTGTATTTCACTTTCCATTTTCCGCGCACCTTTTGCTTGTCAGAATGTAATGCTTTCTAGCCCTTTCTCTTTCTATGTGTCTTCGCTTCTCTCACTCTATTGCTCGCACATTCTCTAGTCGTCTTGTTGTATTCATTCCTTGGCAATAAAAAAGGATTAAAATTTATGAAATGGCGCAATTTGCGTTTTGGCATTTTCGTTTGAAATTTCGTAAATGAAAATGGAATTCTTTTTCCATAGCATTAAACGTGCTTGCGGTTGGATTTTGGCTCAGGTTGAGAGACTGTTGTTCTTTTGTTTGGCTATAAATAAGTGAATCCCCAAAACAAGAAAAGGGGCAAATGTCAACATAAATCATGCGTCATGTGAGTTGCTATTGAAATCGGTAGAAAAAACATTTTTCATGTACATGTAGAATGCGCGCTTGTCTAAATAAATTGTTTTAATTTTCCATTTTCCATTTGGCATTTCCCAAGAATTAAAACCCTTTTTTGTGAGTGTGTGTGTTTTTAGAAGGCAACTCTTACACGCATCCCTGCGGTTTTTGTGTGCGACCCATTAACCTTCTTCTCTCTCCCTCTCCCTGCTGTTGTTTTTTTGTTGTCCTTCCTCGTGCTTCGTTGTCCTTAAATGCGCCATTTGTGGGTCGCGTGCTGCGCGGTCTAAACTCAATTATCCTGCGACACGAAGTACCTTCAAGTGCTGAGGTTATGCGTTGCCTTGTCGAGCTAACAAAAATGTTCATTGCAGGATATTTAATTTAATGGGGAAGAAGACGGAGCTGCTTAACTAGCCAGCTAAACCAGGTAAACTGGGAAGATGGGGAGCATAAATGTTTAAGATGTCCTTGGCATTGCATTGCTTGATTATGCAGAGAGACAGGAATGCAATAAATCTAATTGGAATGCTTGGACGACTTTTGGTGGCAAGTTTGGTTTATTTGCAGTGCGTTTAGGCCCCAATGAAATGCAATCTTATGACGCCTAAAACTATGCAACACAAACACCAGTGACTAACAAAATAACTGGGCAAACAAGTGGTAAAGAACGAAAGGGGGGAAAGTGATGAAGCGTCGACAGTGGCGTTGTGGCCCTAGAGAGATGAATTCCAAACTCAAACCAACTGGGCAAACTGGCAAACTTAGAAACTTGCAACTTGGGAACTGCCGGAAACTCTCAATCTGTGCCTCTCACTCTCTCAGTCTCTCTCTCTTAGTCTCCCTGCTAAGCTGGAGGCAAACTTTTCTTTGAGTTGGCCTAGCCAGAGTTTTTGCTTACATTGAGCCCAGTTTTTGTTGCTGCTGCTATGCTTAGAACAAAGAGCTCAAATTTGGTCTTTCTTCTGCACTCGTCGCAGCAGCAAGAACAGCAAAGAAAAAATACAAAGTAAGTATTATATAAACATGTATTAACACAAAATATGCGCACACATGCACAATGTA